>JAMXBD010000649.1:455000-761940 GCA_024138025.1 Combretum micranthum
TCTTAGATCCTAACCCAACCAAATGTGAGTTATTGATCTATTCTTAGGCTTTTTTTTTAGTGGATTCTAAGTTTACTAATTAGTTCCTACATTCTATTTTAGAGTCATGTACTAACGTGAAAAATTTTTGGGGTTTACACCGGAGGTATCCTAAATATGGCTGTAAACCCCGGTTTTCCTAGTAACCGAGTAAACTTCAGAAATCGGAAACCAAAACCCTAAACCGAATTAGCTTAAGCTTGAGAAAAAAACCTAGGAACCTTGGGATCTAGCTTTTCTTCGAGTTCAAACTAAAAGAACTTTGTAAAATAAATTAATGTGGAATATTGTTCTAAAGTATATTTCAAACCATAAAAAGATTTGATTTCGAAAAATTTTTTTTTTTGAGCCTTCCCGAGATCCATTACGAAAAAGCGAACCCCGAAATTCGAAATTCGAAAAGTATTCTGGAATACTCTTTAGAACCGAAATTTAATGAGGATTTCAAAAATATAATCTTTATGATTTTTCGGTTTATAAAAATTACAGATACAACATTTTTCTTGTATTTTCTTTACTACCAGTAAAGTAGTTGTCTTATTTACTATTCATTACTATTCACAAGTACAATCCACCACACTCACAAGCCACTCCCTACTCTTACATTCTTACAAACACTCAATTACATTTTCTTTTCCAATAAAAATTTGTCTCTTAAGAATTATTACAATTTAAGATATATTATTACATAAATCACAAAACAAAGTAAATTAAACTCACTCCCTCTCTCTCCTCCTCCCAAATCGGCTGTCACGCCCCGAGGGGTACCCTAAACGTGGCAGTCCGCCGTACACAATACTAAAGCCTAGGAATGACTACCTTAGTCATGCAAAGGCTTCCATATTATGTACAAGGCGTACATCACAACCAAGGGGACACATCGGAGTAGCGCAATTTACATTGATAATAAATAAGTAACAAGGCAAAGAGAATACTTAATATAAAACATAAGCATATCACATTTCAATTCTTAAGGGCATATCCTTCTATTATCTTCAAATAAATATACGTCCCTAATCATATAGGTTAGCACATATAAAGAACCTTACAAGATTTCTTTATCGTATGATTCCATATCCTTAATCATCCGTCCATGATTTCCTTAATGTCATGATCCTCAAATTTAATCCACGAATATACCTGTTTCAACAAAATCTATAGGGGTATAAGCTACAACTAGCTTAGTGAGATATTCCTTTTCATTCGCACCATGTTTTCAAACAAGTTTATTTATTTAATCACACATATGCTATGCATACAATGCAACAATCACATGATTACGCGATATATATAGTCATCCAGAAACCATATATAGAACGATTTACCCCTCCGTATCAAAGGTTAGGGAATCGGGGTTGAAGGTCCTCGACCTTCTACTGCTAGCCCCCAGGTCCTCACCCACAGCGTTCGGTTGGCTCGGCTCCGAACCTAGAGTCACTTTCCCCGAGCGATTTGGATTCTAGGAAGGAACATGGCCCGTGGCACCGCACGATTACAGCCAATCCAACTCTACGCGTAGGAGTAGCACCTTCCGAAATAGATGTGACTCGATGATGCTATGCGTGAACATTTTATTGTTCTTAGGTCAAACCTTATTAAGGTTTATTAGGGTCGATCAATCAATTTAGCAACAATAAATAATCATACAAGTAAGTAAACAAAATTATTTAAACAAGCAGATCGAAGTTGCGATATTCTTAATCTCAATTCACGCATAAACATAGAATCATATATATACGCATAATCCCGAAATCCCCAAATATATTCGTTTTTATCTTTTCTTAGTATACTAATGCTACTACATTACAAGCACAAGCAAGGTAACGAAATTAGAAGGAATAACTCACTCGTCCATTTCGCTATCTTCTTAGTCGTAGAAATCCTCGGTAGGGTATTCTCGTATCCTTCGTCACCTAGACAAAAAATACCCGGGATAAGTCTTTCATGAAATTCCTATCCTTGGAGATTCCAAACTTTTCTTAAAATCGCAGTAAAATCGTATAAGAGGAATTCCAACTTAAAATAGCCATAACTTGCTCATTTTAACTCGAATTTCGCATATATATACCGTTTTCTACCTATTCAAAAAGATCTATCCATTTCTAAGGTTATCTTGGTCATAAAAGGTCATTTGGGTTCCGAAAACGTAGGTACAGATTTAAGACGAATTTTCTAAACTTTTGCAAAAATCCATTTTCTAACTCAACTTCATTTTAAGGAAAATCCTTTTGTAACAATATGTATATAATTATATTTAATAAACACTTTGAATATATAGGCAAGCTCACTTTATATGCAAAAATCCTAATGGTAGTGTCTCAACAATTTATTTCATAAAACTATCATTTAAACTTTAGCTTTGAAAACTTCATTTTAAGTATTTAAAGAAAATTTATATTTTTCTTAGGTTGTATAAATGAGTTATAATCTTATTTTATTTTCTTCATTCCTTTTTCCAAAACAAGCAAATTTTCCTTTAACCCTAGTCTTTCATATATCTCATTTCTAGTGATAAAAGATTAATTTATCAAACGTACATTAAGTTGTCGAAAACCTTTTCATAATTTGTTTATTTAAGATGGTCTTAGAAAATGAGTCTTGTTTTTCTTATATTCCTTTCTAAAATATAAGCTTTTACTTTCCAAAACTTGTTCTTTCATCTCTTTTGAAAAGAATCATCTTTTATTGATAAAACCCATTATTGTTTAATCTATTTATATTCTTTGAAAATGAGTTCCTTCTTTTTAGAAATTTGAAAATCATTATTTTTCTTAAGTGGGTTTATCACATTATGAATTTATCTTAACTTTGAAAATTAGTTTGTTTTCTTAGTTTTATTTCAAAGTTTAAAAGAGTTTAAATCTTGAGCTTTTTGTAAAACTTTTAATATTAATAAATTATATTATTAAAAGCTTAGGTTAACATAATATACAAAGAAAATATTTATTTCTTATGATTCCCTGGGAAATCTATCTTTGTTATTTATGAAAAAGTTAAGGAAACTCCATTTCTATGTTGTTGATAATAACTTCATGATTTTGTGATAACTCATATGATTGAAAACTTAGCTTTGAGTTCATTTAAAACAAAATTCTATTTTTTGATTAATTGAGACATTAACATTACGTAAATGCAAGTATCATGAGCATATAAATAATAAGAACATAAGAAAATACTAAAAATAATTAATGAGCAAGAAAATAAAATATCAAGCATTGGGAACCTTAGCTTCATCAAGGAATCCCGATCAAGTATTGGAGCCTTAGCTTTATCAAGGCATCTCGGGACTAAGAATGGACTAGTCCCGAAAGATTAAAGAAAATAAATAAAAGATTGTTTTGACTTGATATGGACAAGTCTAAGACTAGAAAAACAGTCTTACTATCAACATAAATAAATAAATCGCATAACTTGAAAATAAATAAATAACAAATAAGCTATATGCTCATAATAACATAAACTATATATAAGCAAATAATCACAATAATAATAACAACATAATAAAATAGGAAGCTTATGTGCAAGAACAAAACATGAACATGTTGTTGCTTTTACTACTCATATGAGTTTCAAAACAACACCATAGTCATGTTAAGTTACATGACATGGATAAATAATAGATGGAAGAAATATTTACCTAAGGTATGTAAGAGGTATGAAGATGGTAGTGAATGTATGGTTATGTGGTTATGGAGAGTTAGTAGTTGTATTACATAAAGAGAGTTTTGGTAGGAGAAATTTTCTTCTTACAAGAAGAGAGTTCTTGTAAGAGTATGGAGAGAGTGTTTAGAGAGAATTTTTGCATAAATTCTTTACTTGAGAAAGGTGTAAAGAAATGAGAAGAGGAGAGGTGGTATTTATAGGAAAAGAGGAGAGGAATTAAGATGATTTAAATAATTGAAAAAGAAAATAAAAAGAGAGGGAAGAGAGAGAGTGATTGATGGCAACATGAAGGGGGAGAGAAAAGTACAATTATGATTAATTTTTGTGTAAGAGAAGTGATATTTTGTAAGAAAGGTATGAGTAGATTTTTATGGGAAAGAAAATGTGAATATGTGAATTGTGTCATTTGTAAGAGTGATTAGATATAAAGTAGAGAGAGTAAATAGTAATGAATAGTAGAAAAGTACTTTGAATAGTGGACTGGACAATTAAAGTACCGGTAGTAATAAAAATACGCGTAATAATGCGATATCTGTAATTTTTAGCTACCGAAAAATTCTAAAACTGATATTTTTGGAATCCTTGTATTTTTACGAGTCTATTGGTATAAACGGAATATTTTTAATATTCCAAGCTCCGGGACACGCTTTTCGAGAACCAATCCCGTTTGGGTCCGAAGGTCACTCGAAATTCACGAATCTGATATTTTTATGTTACCCTATGTCATTACGAACTATTCTAAGCCATTAACTTAATTTCGTTTTCTAGGGTTTGAAAACGCGGGATTGCCGGATTTTAAACACTAGGGTTCGTTATAGGCTTGTTGACTTTTAGGGTTCCGTTTTGATTTCCGATTTTACTGAGTTATTCGTAAAATCGTATAATTTTTTTGAGTTTTGATCGTTTTATATTTCTAGCTCGACGTCTATGGTTTATCTTATTTTATTCGTGATTATTTATTTGTTTTTAGTTCTCGGGATCGTTTAACCGAGTCTAGGTTTATGAGTTAACTTAGTTTGACTTTTGTGGAAAATTTGGATTTTGTGATTCTAAAATTTTACTGAAGGATTTAGGATTTTATCATCTCGTTGTTAAGCAGTATTTGGATCTATTGTTTCGATTCACGTTTTAGGAATTGGGTAGATTATTTAATCGACGTACGGACGTTGATTATATCGGTAATTGGACTTTATATTTCGTTTCAAGGGTTCTCGTTTTCTCAAGATTGAGAAAACTCATTTTTGTTCTTTTTTGGGATTAAGTTTTAACTTGGTTCAATTTTTAGGGTTTCGTTTCCAGTGTTTTGACTCGGTCTAGAATTTGGTTTTTATCTTGAGTCGATTTTTGGGATCTAATTTTTGATACTTAAACTTCTATGATTATTTTTGCGGATTATGAAAATTTTTGGGGGAAAATAAAAACTTTTCCCCCTCCTCCATGAATAGTGGCCGACGTGTAAACACCCCCCCCCCCCCCCCCCCCCTCTAATGAAGCTCCATTTTGCAATTTTTTTAAAATTATTTTAGTCCCATTTAACCTAATTTCAAATGCTATATAAACTACTTTTTCTCTCTCTCACTTCATTCTTTCACTTTTCAAGTTTTACAAAGCTAAAAAGCTCTCAATTCTCTCCCTCATTCCCCTCCTTTGCGTGAGGTTGGTGCGCCCCCCCCCCCCCCAAAACGCCCACACACACACAACTTCCTTTTTCTTCTATTGTCTTCTATTTTTACCTTAAGGAAAGAGAACTTGCTTCCTATATCCTTAGATCTTTGTAATGGCTAGGTTATTCTTGGATATTTCCAACCAAAGGACCCCATGAGCTCTTGCTAGGGACAAGGAAATGTCAAAACAAGAATACCGAACCATCACAAAGTAGATCTAGCATTTAAAGGAGCTTTCAAGGCATAAGCTTTATGATTTTCCATCAAAAAGTGTTTTGAACAAAAGATCTTTTATAAAAATGTAGTTTTTATGTTTTCAAAACTTATTTAAGCACTTGATATAGTAGATATACCATTTTACTACTCATATTCATATAGGCATTTAAGATCTCATCATTATTTTAGGTTAATGTGCATTAATAGTCTTTAATGCTTTTGTCCTTAGTAAATAACCTTCCTAATATATAGATCTATAGGTAGATGAGTTAATAAAGCCAAAAATGAAAACACATTTCAAGAAATGAACTTGTGTAAATTCGGATGACTTGAGAAACCTAGGTTAAAAACCCTTTTACCCATTTTTAAACATGTGTTTTACAAGAAAAATGAAGCCTATAGGTGATAGATAATGTTTGGTAATATTTTTCATGAGTTTAGATGAGTTTTTACTAAAGAAAATATTTAAAACAAGAGATGAAGTCCAATAGAAGTTTTGAGTTAAAAGTCTTGAAAACCAAATTCGTAATAATGATATATGTTAGAAAACACTATTTTTCCAACTTCAAAAATAGTATTTCTCAAATAAATGAAGTCCTTAGGGTATAGGTAAAATGAATACTTAAAGATCTAAGTATAAAATGCATCTTTCCTAAAAGAATCAACTTGAAAATGAAGTTTTCTAAATTCGGATTTTTGGGACCACCCTAGTATAAGACCCACTTAAAAAGTTACAAATGAAGATTTTACTAAGCAAATAAAGGCCTTAGGATATAGTTAATATAAGAGTCAACATTTCTTTAAAATAAATAGGATTTTCCTAAGAAAAATCCTTAGAAATAGTAGGTGTGACCAATGTAGCAAAGTTGATTTTTTAGACAATAGCAAAACATAGTGTCTTAAGACAAAGTTATTTAAAATTCTTTAAGTCTAAAAATTTATAAGACCTTAGACACTTAAGAGTTCATATCATAACATTCATGATAGGGAAAATCATTTCCATGGCATTTAGTTTCGTTTTGTACATAGGAATCTCAAGTGCATTCATGAAAACCGCATTTTCGGAATCAACATAACCGCTGTACAGATTTGATCCCTCATTTCCTAGGCTTAGATATTTTTCAAAACTTGATTTAAACTTCATATTTAGAAATCTCTTCCGAAGTAGATAGAAATCGATATAAAATTTGCAAAATTCCGACTTAAAACGACCAAGTTATGGCCATTTTAAATCAGGACTTCGAAAATGACGCGAATTTCGATTTCACTAAGTTTTCTTAGAGTATTAGCATTCTTAGATGGTAGAATACTTATTAGGGTATTTCTTATATGAATAGGTGAACCCATGGACGTTGACTCTTTGCCTCCGGATTATTATTACTAGAAGAAAGGCGAACCTATGGCGGAGTGAGTTTTTCTTCCCGATTCATTTATTGTATGTGCTTGTAAAGTAGTGCACTAGAATGTAGGCCAAATGAATGGAACATGAATGATGGGAAATAATGGGAAATTATATGTTGATGATGATTTGAGAACTCAACTTAAGAATATCGAAACCAGGTGATAAATTTTGGTTGTGTACTTAGCCATAATGGATTGTTTGAGAAATTGTTTGATCGCCTAAGTAAAAATTGTAAACCCCGGGAATTTTTCACATTAGTATCCGACTTCAAAAAGATTATAAACAGTTAATAAATTTAGATTCTGAGTGAAGTCTAATAATAGGCTAATACTTAGATTTTTGATGAATGAAAGACTTAGGAATCGAATAAAGAGATTCTTTAACCCTAGTTAATACTACGAAAACGAAATCGTGTGTCTTGAATAACTAATTCAAGATATGATATAATATCTAGACCCAACCTAGTATACTAATAGATTTAAATAGAAAATGTGAATATAAGATTAAATGATGATTGTTTTGATCTCGTTAATGATTCAGAACTAGAATAACGAGTAGTATGATTTATATTTAGATTTAAACCCTAATTTTGAGATTTCTAGTTAAATTTAAAAGCTATTAATAAGAATTTATTTTAGTATCAAAACTAAAATATAAATATAGTCTAATTTCTGTATGATGCCCAATACTGTATAAATGACAATATACGCTTATATCTAGAAACGATCTCCAAAATGATTGTCAAGATTCAAATACACAACGGAAATATAAACTGTTGAATAACTCAAAATCTAAACTTCAAATGAATAATCGGATCACACATTGTTTCAAACCGAGTTTTCTTGAGCTATCGGAGCTTGACAACGAAATTGACCCAATGAACTTAAGAATCCAAATCGCGGAGAAAATTTACGAATAAATTAACTACGTAATATATAACCTAAATTGTATTATGTTGAAATCTAAGTGTTTTATACAACTTATACTCATACTTTTTACAAGAAAACTTCCAAATACTAGCTAATATATACCCGTATAACCCGTATAATTAACTCAAACTTTAATTAAATAAATAAACTAATGTATATATGCATGTTTTCCCGGCTGCATTCGGTGCAATTTGAGGAGAGGAAGAAAGCAACCAAATGTTCTCAATAATTAACCCAAATTGTCAACAAAAGCAACCCAAGGACCAATCAGAAATGCCACCTCAACTTGACAATAAATGCATGGAAAATAACAGCTGAAAGAGATCACAATTCGGAGAGAAACAAGGAAGAAACGGCTGCAGCTTCACCTTCTCTTTCTCTTATAAATATATAAATGTGTAATCAAATGCATTAATGAGGAACAAACAAAACTCCTTCACTCTCAGGTTCCACAGCACGAAATAGACTCCCAAATATCCACCAAAACAAATCAAAAACAAAGAAAAACTAGATCATAAACCACCAACTCGATCAAAGGAAAAACAAAGCCAAAAACTCTCAAAACGAACACAAAGTAAGTGACATGATTTAAAGGATTTTCGTTCGAAGATATTTGTAACTGACTTAAAATCATCTTAGAACTTAATACCAAACACGAGCTTTCGGATTTCACTCAATAAGCTTCAACGAGGTAAAACTTCAAAACCCTAGTTTAACTTTCACAAAATCGAGATCTATTTATTTATGTGTTTAACATGTTAAAGTTGTTGTATGTCCTTATAATGATGTATAAACTCTAGAAGTAGTTTAAGTAAGTTTCTAACGTGTAAAAACCAAAGAAAAAGAATCAAACCGAGAGGAAGAAGATGAACAGTGCAACGCTGCCTCAAGGCCGCAGTGTAAACGATGTACCCGGCGGATTACATGGATAGGCCGGCGGCTTACAGGCGGCTTAAACTCAAACAGAGACTAATGTAAAATAATTTTCACGTAAAATACACGCAAGCCGCTACCTGGAGATCTACGCCGGCGGCGTAGGACCGGCGTACGTTGTAAGCTGGCAGCTTTCAATACCGGTGCTTTCGATAAGTAAATTTTCCTTTAAAAATAATTTTGCACCGGCACCTGGGGATTTAGGCCGGCGGCCTTGAGCCGGCTTACAGCTAAAATTTTGCAACGAAAGCCTTTCTGACCTAAACCGCATATATATATATATATAATACCTACTAAGTATGTATATATGTTTGTTATATAAATATGTACTAGATAATGACTTTACTACAATAATATAAGTCTAATTAGAATTTTTCTATCAACTTTTGGAAACCCTAGAATTAAGAAAATATTTAGAATTAAATGAATATTATATCTAATATTTGTTTTAACAAGATAATGTATATAAGAATGGAAATTGAAATAAGTTAATTTCTTGAGCAATGTGACTTCTAAAAATAACTAAACAATTATGTGAAATAAAAATAGGAAAAACCCGACAATACTAAGTATTAATATCGAGTCTAGGACACAAGGCACATGTAGGAATTTAGCTATGATTATGATGAATATTTTTGTTTTAAATAGGTGAATTTGACTCATTAAAAGATCTACCAGTGACTACTACGACTGAGTCGTATGAGCAGTGAGTAATTCTTCATATTGTACTGGTGTGATTAAATAGTCGAACATGTAATGCAAGATAAACAAACAGTGTTTGTTGAAAGTTTGATATGATATAATGTATGATTGCTAAAAACTTTATACAAGCGATAACGCAATGGTTGAGTGAATAGTATTATGATGATTATGTGTAATGTATGGTCACCTCGAAATTGATTATGACTTTTTGACTTAACAAAATAATCTGGACATGCATTGCACGAATTACATTATTGCATATATGGTTGTGACACCCTACGTATTAATATTTCGGATCTCTGTTTTTGCTTGGTTGATCCAATGTGTGAGTCTTCCAAGGTTCTCTTTGGTCTGGCGGTCCTATGAGGAACTAAAAGGCACCGAAGAATGTCACCCGTAGAATCGCTTTGAAATGATTAATACTTAGGGAGTTTCTAAGGGGATTGCAGGAGATGGTTTGTGGAAGCCACTATATTCAAAGTGATAACATTAAAACGAAAATCGTTGATTCTCCTGTGTACTTAGTCTCTCCTGGGCAGGTGGGTCATTGAGTTTTGTTCTTCAACCCATTAAAAAGAGGGCGCAAATCTTTTTCCTGTTTGGATTCTAGATCATCCAAACTTGTATCTGTACATATGGCTGAGTGATTGCATTGCATATGATTGGTTAATGACTTGTGTGATGTATGGTATGTCTGATTATTCACTGAGCTGTGGTTTCGCTCATACTCCTACAGTCTTTTCAGGTTCACATTACGTCCCTGGTTAGTTACATCCAGGAATATGGCTCCGGTAAGGGCTTTAAAGCTAGAAGTCTACAGATCTATTTTAGTTTGATGGTTATGTACTATTAGAGTAGAATATTTAGTTGTATACTTCAACAGATATATGGTTTGTAATAGTTTGTAATGGTTATTCACTAAATCATTTCTCTCATATATTTGTTATTTCTTCTATCAAGCAACTTAAAAGATCCTGTTATTTGAAAACCTGTCATTCTCTGAAGGTAATCTAGTGATAATATTCAAGTGTAACTTGTTTATTACAACTAGGGTACCCTCGGGGCGTGACAGAATTAAGTGGTATCAGAGCATGGTTGCTAGAATAAGAAAGATGAATATGTGAAAGAATTACATTTAGTGATGTGGTAAATAGATTTAGTTAGCATGTATTAGTAGTAGTTGGGTAGTCATGAGTAGAATTATACTGCACAACTAGGAATAAAGTATGTGTGATTATTATTAATCATGCAAATTTTATTGTGTGTGCAGACTAATCCTGTTACGTGTCACATTAGATGGGAGATCTTTAGTATGCAGGAGGAGGAGACTTTGACAGACTACAGCGCAGACTACGAGTTCTGGTAGAGGACTTGTATCTGAGCGGGATTATTAAGACTTTGGATGAGATCCTCAGCACCTGGAAGAGAGGATTATTGCCTTTGTTTAAAGGCTGGTTATTCTTGATGGAGCGGGCTTTTCCAGATAATGGATCAGCTATAGAGACGCTCTACAGATTTGAGAGGCTGATAGTGCAGAAAGGAGGTGGTCTGGAGATCGATAACATAGCATTTATAGTTTCATCCAGATCAGAGAGGCCAGAGCTCCCAGATTTTAGAGTCTGGGTGGATATTGGCAGAGGAGCAGTCTATGCTCATGATGTGAGGCAAGATCATGCCCGAGTCAGAGGTGATGTTGCTTATGATGATGATTTGATGCTGGCACGACTCAGCAGGTGCAGTCACTCTAGATGCATGTTAATGAGGAAACCGCCTATTATCCCTGAGATAGCAGGTGAGTTCCAGCGTCCTGCTGCAGTATAGGATCGAGTGGTACAGGAGACAGTTCAGACTATTGTCGACATGAGGAGTATCACCACAGAGCTGTTGGATGAGAGAGAGGGTAAGAGACGAAGGATTGAGGCAGAGAAGTATGTCTCAGATTACAATTATGCCAGATGGATTGGATCAGCACAGGGAGGATGGATTGAGAGAGATATTCCATCTAGAGCTGAGGATGAGAGGAGGCCAGCACCCAGAGGCATTAGGGTGATGGACACAGCCCTGGCTTTGGCACCTCCAGGGAATGAGAGTGTGATGATTGAGATCGATGATAGTAGTTCTGAGGGAGAGGATGGTTATCCACGATTAGGCCCTTAGGAGAAGGGCAAGGGTCGTCTTCATCCCAGTCCCTGAGTCTGACTTGAGTATTATATGATGATGTGTATTATCAGTTATGATGACATGACAGGAAGATATTAGTAGACTTTTGATGACTTATATATGTATCTTTTGATGACTATGATAGGAAGCTAAGTTAGGGTAGTGCAATTTTGGATATGTACATGATGCACTAACCATGAAAAGCTTTGATGTATTTGGTTATTATATATATGTGTTGCATATATACATAAGAATGATCTTGATGACTTTTGATAAAGACAAGTTATGATCTGACTTAAGTAATATGTTTAATATTAATAGAATGCCAAGGGGAAGAAATAAAAGAAATGCCCGAATGTCTGGAGATCCACCAATAGATGCTCCTGCAGAACCAAACACCGAATTGAGGATGTTTTACAAAGTCTTCAGCAACAAAATGTTTTGATTTTGCAAGCTTTGCAAAACATGCAGCCACAAATGGAGCAACACACCTGTTGGAGCACCAGCAATGACTCCACCAAATCCCAGAAGGAATGAAAGGCATACCCCACCGGTTCAATTTCAGGAAAATGGACCAGTGAATCCAAATGAGTCTGCTGCTGAGGTACAAGGACCCCCTCAATATGAACAGGAATTGCCACCACCACCACCTTTACGACCTCAGAGGAATTTGTTGCCGGAAATTCATTAAATGCAACATATATTTTGAGGGAATACCGGGAAAGCCAGAGGAAGCTGAAGATTGGCTAGCTCAGATTGAGCGATCCCTTGATGTTTTTCAAGTGCCTGAAGCTTTGAAAGTATCTTATGGAACTTATTTGTTAAGGTTAAGAGCAAGGATATGGTGGAATTCGAAACAAAGAAGTTTGTCCCAACCAATTACTTGGGAATATTCAAACGAGAATTTTTGAAGGAGTATTTTCCAAGCAGCCTAAAAGCAAAGTATAGCACTGACCTGATGAATTTGACCCAAGGAGTTAAAACCATTGATGAATATGAGCATGAGTTTAATCGGTTGTTGCAATTTGCTCCAGATGCTTATCAGGACAGTGATGAACTTAAGAGACAGACTTTCATGGGGACTCGAACACATTTCCAAAGAAGACTTGCTGAATTTGAGATTGATAACTTTGCAGCTATGTTGGAAAAAGCTCGTATTATTGAACGTGCAAGAAAGTATGAACTTGAGAGGTATAAAAAGAAAGGAACTATGTTCGGGAAAAGAATGTATGATGGTTCTACAGCAAGTTCCGTGCCTAAGAAGGTTAAATTCTTCAAACCTTTCAATGTGAACAAAGGAGGAGTAAGGGAAGAATAATGTAACTTGTTGGAAATGTAAAGGTTCTCATTACCCAAGGTATTGTCCACAATTACAGAACAAATGTTATTATTGTGGGGACAGTGGGCATATGATAAACGATTGTCCAAAGAGAAAAACTGCAACTTGCTTCATATGCAATAAAGTTGGGCACATATCACCCAATTGCCCACAGAAAACAAGTGCGGTAGCTGGATCTTCACAATCTAAAGGAGTGATTGGAGCCTCAGGATCGAAAAATGGGAATGCTAACAAAGCCAGTGCGACGGCCAGAGTTTTTGCATGTATGGAAGTCCTGTAGATGTGGAGATAGAGGAAGGAGATGAAGAAAATATTTGGGAGGAAGTTGATCCCGAAGAATATGGACTCATTGCAGGTATGTAAATATATATTTGTTTACTTAAAGTTATTAGACACAATCACAAGTAGATGAGAAGTAGAAGTCTTTATAAGTTAAAAATAACATGAGCTTAATAATTGATACTTAGGATCCATTCAAGTAGGATCAGACTGCGTATGCTTTGTTTGACACTGGAGCAACGCATTCTTTCATAAATACCGGATTAGCAAGCGTATAAGAATACCAATTGGAGCATGAATAAAGAATTGAGAGTTACTACGCCAACGGAGATTTAGTGGTGACACGGGAAATGATCAAGAATTGTCCAATAAAGATCGGAGATCATGAATCAATTGCTGATTTAATTCTGATAGATGCAAAAATATGATATTATTTTGGGTATGGTTTGGTTAACGGCTGTAAAAGCAAAAGTTAATTGCCATCTCAAAATAGTATCTTTTGTCAATAATCAAGGAGAAAGAAAAGAATATAAAGGTGAGATACTCAGAGAAGTCAGAAGTAGGATAACAGCAATTGAAGTGGAAAATGAGAAGATATGGAGATGAACGGTTGTATTCTTGGAGCAACTGAAGGTGAATCCAAGAAATTGGATATTCATACCATTCGAACAGTATGTGAATACTCAGATGTATTTCCAGACGAGTTACCGGGATTACCCCCACATAGAGAAGTGGAATTCTCAATTGATTTGATACCTGGAACCGAACCAGTATCAAAAGCTCCGTATCGAATGGCACCTGTGGAATTGAAAGAATTGAAGGTGCAGTTACAAGAATTGTTGGATAAAGGATTTATCAGACCCAGTGTTTCACCGTGGGGAGCACCCGTACTGTTTGTGAAAAAGAAAGATGGATCAATGAGACTCTGTATCGATTACAGGGAATTAAATAGGGTGACTATCAAGAACAAATATCCTCTACCCAGGATTGATGATCTTTTTGATCAACTGAGAGGAGCAAAGGTATTTTCCCGAATTGATTTAAAGTCAGGATATCATCAAATCCGAATCAAAGCAGAAGATGTACCAAAGACTGCATTTCGAACTAGGTATGGTCATTATGAATTTTTGGTCATGCCATTTGGATTAACCAATGCACCAGCAGTTTTTATGGATCTGATGAATCGTATTTTTAGACCTTTGCTGGATAATTGTGTGATTGTTTTCATAGATGATATACTTGTATATTCGTCTAATGAAGAACAACATGATGAGAATTTGAGAAGTGTGTTACAGATATTGAGAGACAATAAGTTATATGCCAAACTGTCTAAGTGTGAATTTTGGCTTAGCAGTATATCATTCCTTGGACATATTGTTTCTGGAGAAGGGATATCAGTTGATCCTGCAAAAGTTAAAGCGATTGTAGAATGGAAAAGACCTGAAACTGTTACTGAAATTAGGAGTTTCTTGGGATTAGCAGGATATTATCGAAAATTTGTGAAGGATTTCTCAAAGATTGCACGACCTTTAACTCAATTGACTCGAAAGAATGAGAAATTCGAGTGGAATGATGTACGTGAACAAAGTTTCCAAGAGTTGAAGAAAAGGTTAATATCAGCACCAATCTTGGTCTTGCCCAATGACAAAGATTTATATACTGTCTATAGTGATGCATCAGAAATGGATTGGGATGTGTGTTAATGCAAAATGAAAAGTAATAGCATATGCTTCTAGACAATTGAAACCACATGAGATGAATTACCCCACTCATGATCTAGAATTGGCGCTATTATTTTTGCACTCAAGATTTGGCGTCACTATTTGTATGGGCAGAAATGTGAAATATATACGGATCACAAGAGTTGAAGTATATATTTACACAAAAAGAGTTGAATATGAGACAAAGGCGATGGTTGGAATTAATTAAAGATTATGATCTTACCATTAATTACCATCCGGGTAAAGTGAATGCTGTGGCAGATGCATTGAGCCGGAAAAGTTATGGAGAAGTGGCTTCAATTCTAACGGAACAAAAAGAACTTATCAAAGAATTTGAGAGATTAAACTTGGAATTCTCAATACAAGGTTTGGAAGCTGAGTTAGGAAATCTAATTTTGGAACCTACTTTGCTTCAAAGAATTAAAGAAGCCCAGAAGGAGGATATTGAAATTCACGAAATTAAACAGGGAATATCCCAGGGAAAGTACAAAGATTTTCATGTGGATGGAGAAGAAATATTGAGAATGAATAAAAGATTGTGTGTGCCACATGATGAAAGCTTGAGGAAGGAATTAATGCATGAAGCATTATTCTGGATATTCTGTACACCCAGGAGGACAAAGACATATCAAGAGCTGAAAATGCGTATTGGTGGAATGGAATGAAAAAGGATATTGCAAATTTGTTGCTAAATGTGATGTATGTCAAAGGATCAAAGTTGAACATCAAAAACCAGGTGGATTGTTGAAACCATTACCAATACCTGAGTGGAAGTGGGATCAAATTTCTATGGATTTTGTGTGCTCATTACCCAAAACAAATGCAGGTCATGATGCTGTTTGGGTTATTGTGGATAGACTTACAAAATCAGCTCATTTCTTGCCAATCAACATGACATATCCATTGGAGAAATTGGCACGAATATATTTGAAGGAGATTGTGAGATTGCATGGTGTACCTGCTGGAATAGTATCAGATAGAGATCCACGGTTTGTATCCAGATTTTGGCAAGGATTACAAAAAGCGTTGGGAACCCGGTTGAATTTCAGTACAGCTTATCATCCTCAAACTGATGGACAAACTGAAAGACTATTCAGACATTGGAAGATATGTTGAGAGCATGTATTATGGTTTAAAGGAAATTGGGACCAACATTTACCATTAGTGGAATTTGCGTACAATAACAGCTACCATTCAAGCATAGGAATGCCACCTTATGAAGCTTTATATGGTAGAAAGTGTCGGTCACCATTTTCTGGGATAACTTGGAGAAAGTATTGGTTGGACCTGATTTGGTTCAGGAAACTAATGAAAAGATTTCGGTGATAAAGCAAAGAATGAAAGCAGCACAAGATAGACAAAAGAGCTGGGCAGACTTGAAAAGGAGAGAATTGGAATTTAATGAAGGAGAACATGTATACTTAAAAGTAAGTCCAATCAAGAGTCTTCATGGTAGACAAACCAAAGGCAAGTTGAGTCCTAGATATATTGGACCATTTGAATATTGGAACGAGTTGGGAATCTAGCATACCGCCTGCATTGCCACCTAATTTGTCTGGTATACATAATGTTTTCCATGTATCGGTTCTAAGAAAATATGTACCGGATCCAGATAAGATAGTGGAACTAGAACCAATTGATTTGAAGGAGAATTTGACTTATGAAAAGCATCCAGTTAAGATTTTGGACCGGAAAGTGCAAGTTCTCAGGAATAAAGAAATCCACTACGTCAAGGTATTATGGGATCCACTGACAGAAGAGATTACATGGGAATTAGAAGGAGAGATCAAGAAAAGCTATCCTCATTTGTTTGAAAACTCAGGTACGTATTCAAGCTTTGAGGACAAAGCTTATTTTAAGGGGGGGAGAATGTAAACCCCGGGAATTTTTCACATTAGTATCCGACTTCAAATAGATTATATAAACTAGTTAATAATTTAGATTCTGAGTGAAGTCTAATAATAGGCTAATACTTAGATTTTTGGATGAATGAAAGACTTAGGAATCGAATAAAGAGATTCTTTAACCCTAGTTAATACCGAAAACGAAATCTTGTGTCTTGAATAACTAATTCAAGATATGATAATATCTAGACCCGAAACCTAGTATACTAATAGATTTAAATAGAAAATGTGAATATAAAGATTAAATGATTGTTTTGATCTCGATAATGATTCAGAACTAGAATAACGAGTAGTAATGAGTTTATATTTAGATTTAAACCCTAATTTTGAGATTCTAGTTAAATTTAAAAGCTATTAATAAGAATTTATGTTTAGTATCAAAACTAAAGATATAAATATAGTCTAATTTCTGTATGATGCCCAATACTGTATAAATGACCATATACGCTTATATCTAGAAAACGATGATCCAAAAATGAATTGTCAAGATTTTAAATACACAAGGAAATATAAACTGTTGAATAACTCAAAATCTAAACTTCAAATGAATAATCGGATCACACTATTGTTCTAAACCGAGTTTTCTTGAGCTATCGGAGCCTGAAACGAAAATTGACCCAATGACTTAAGAAATCCAAATCGCGGGAGATGAAATTTTACGAATAAATTAACTACGTATATATATAACCTAAATTTGTATTATTTGGAAATCTAAGTGTTTTATACAACTTTATACTCATACTTTTACACGAAAACTTCCAAATACTAGCTAATATATACCCGTATAACCCGTATAATTAACTCAAACTTTAATTAAATAAATAAACTAATGTATATATGCATGTTTTCCGGCTGCATTCGGTGCAATTTGAGGAGAGGAAGAAAGCAACCGAATGTTCTCAATAATTAACCCAAATTGTCAACAAAAGCAACCCAAGGACCAATCAGGAAATGCCACCTCAACTTGACAATAAATGCATGGAAAATAACAGCTGAAAGAGATCAAATTCGGAGAGAAACAAGGAAGAAACGGCTGCAGCTTCACCTTCTCTTTCTCTTATATATATATGTAATCAAATGCATTAATGAGGAACAAACAAAACTCCTTCACTCTCAGGTTCCACAGCACGAAATAGACTCCCAAATATCCACCAAAACAAATAAAAAACAAAGAAAAACTAGATCATAAACCACCAACTCGGATCAAAGGAAAAACAAAGCCAAAAACTCTCAAAACGAACACAAAGGTAAGTGGACTTGATTTAAAGGATTTTCGTTCGAAGATATGATTTGTAACTGACTTAAAATCATCTTAGGAACTTAATAAACACAAACACGAGCTTCGGATTGCACTCAACAAGCTCCAACGAGGTAAAACTTCAAAACCCTAGTTTTACTTTCACAAAATCGAGATCTATTTATTTATGTGTTTAAACGTGTTAAAAGTTGTTGTATGTCCTTATATATGATGTATAAACTCTTAGAAGTAGTTTAAGTAAGTTTCTAACGTGTAAAAACCAAAGAAAAAGAATCAAACCGAGGAGGAAGATGATGAACAGTGCAACGCTGCCTCAAGGCCGTCAGTGTAAACGATGTACGCCGGCAGCTTACATGGATAGGCCGGTGGCTTACAGGCGGCTTAAACTCAAACAGAGACTATGTAAAATAATTTTCACGTAAAATACGACGCAAGCCGGCTACCTGGAGATCTACGCCGGCGGCGTAGGACCGGCGTACATTGTAAGCCGGCAGCTTTCAACACCGGTGCTTTCGATAAGTAAATTTTCCTTTAAAAATAATTTTGCACCGGCACTTGGGGATTTAGGCCGGCGGCCTTGAGCCGGCTTACAGCTAAAATTTTGCAACGAAAGCCTTTCTGACCTAAACCGAATATATATATATATATATATAATACCTACTAAGTATGTATATATGTTTGTTATATAAATATGTACTAGATAATGACTTTACTACAAATAATTAAGTCTAATTAGAATTTTTATCTATTAACTTTTGGAAACCCTAGAATTAAGAAAATATTTAGAATTAAATGAAGTATTATTAGTCTAATATTTGTTTTAACAAGATAATGTATATAAGAATGGAAATTGAAATAAGTTAATTTCTTGAGCAATGTGACTTCTAAAAATAACTAAACAATTATGTGAAATAAAAATAGGAAAAACCCGACAATACTAAGTATTAATATCGAGTCTAGGACACGGCACATGTAG
This sequence comes from Combretum micranthum, assembly GCA_024138025.1. Classification (NCBI taxonomy): domain Eukaryota; kingdom Viridiplantae; phylum Streptophyta; class Magnoliopsida; order Myrtales; family Combretaceae; genus Combretum; species Combretum micranthum. The sequence goes on from JAMXBD010000649.1 coordinate 474,186, forward strand.
GAATTTAGCTAGATGATATTGATGAATATTTTGTTTTAAATAGGTGAATTTGACTCATTAGAAGATCTACCAGTGGACTACTACGACTGAGTCGGTATGCAGGTGAGTAATTCAGTCATATTGTACTGGTTGTGATTGTAAATAGTCAAACATGTAATGCAAGATAAACAAACGAGTGTTTGTTGAAAGTTTGATATGATATGATTGTATGATTGCTAAAATATCTTTATACAAGCGATAACGCAATGGTTGATGATGTGCAATAGTATAATGATGATTATGTGTAATGTATGGTCACCTCGAAATTGATTATGACTTTTTGACTTAACAAAATAATCTGGACATGCATTGCACGAATTGCATTATTGCATATATGGTTGTGACACCCTGCTACGTATTAATATTTCGGATCTCTGTTTTTGCTTGGTTGATCCAATGTGTGAGTCTTCCAAGGTTCTCTTTGGTCTGGCGGTCCTATGAGGAACTAAAAGGCACCGAAGAACGTCGCCCGTAGAATCGCTTTGAAATGATTAATACTTAGGGAGTTTCTAAGGGGATTGCAGGAGATGGTTTGTGGAAGCCACTATATTCAAAGTGATAACATTAAAACGAGAAATCGTTGATTCTCCTGTGTACTTAGTCTCTCCTGGGCAGGTGGGTCATTGAGTTTTGTTCTTCAACCCATTAAAAAGAGGGCGCAAATCTTTTTCCTGTTTGGATTCTAGATCATCCAAACTTGTATCTGTACATATGGCTGAGTGATTGCATTGCATATGATTGGTTAATGACTTGTGTGATGTATGGTATGTCTGATTATTCACTGAGCTGTGGTTTCGCTCATACTCCTACAGTCTTTTCAGGTTCACATTACGTCCCTGGTTAGTTACATCCAGGAATATGGCTCCGGTAAGGGCTTTGAAGCTAGAAGTCTACAGATCTATTTTAGTTTGATGGTTATGTACTATTAGAGTAGAATATTTAGTTGTATACTTCAACAGAGATATATGGTTTGTAATAGTTTGTAATGGTTATTCACTAAATCATTTCTCTCATATATTTGTTATTTCTTATCAAGCAACTTAAAAGATCCTGTTATTTTGAAAACCTGTCATTCTCTGAAGGTAATCTAGTGATAATATTCAAGTGTAACTTGTTTATTACTACTAGGGTACCCTCGGGGCGTGACAAAAATGGCTTAATCAACTACTTGGACTAATGCCAAAGTTGACATGTGCATATCATAAGGGGAAGGAGCATTAGCATTTGTAGGTTAATCGTGATCCATAAACAATATCGAATAATCGTAGGTTAATCGTGATCCACAAACTATATCGAATAATCATAGGTTAATCGTGATCCACAAACGATATCGAATAATCGTAGGTTAACCGTGAACCCTAAACGGCATAAAGTTAGTACCGCAGTATTCGTTAATCTGCTAACCCAGGATGGAGGGCACAAGTCCATCCATATATGATTTCCGGCTGGTCATATGTTTGTTGAACTCATGTACTTGGTGCATTCACTTGCTTGCTTAATCACTTGGTTGAATTGTTGTGACATGAATGCTATTGTGGAAGATTACACTCACTAAGCTAGTTAGCTTATGTCCCTACAGTCCTTTCCTTTTGCCGCTACCCCATTTGTGGCTTAGGCGGCGTGACCCGGCTGTACAGGTACAGAAGCTAGGAGTTTCCCTTAGAAGTTGGAATTGTTGTTTAGACTTCCATAGGAAACTTTTAAGACTTTAGATGACTGTATAAGGCCATTGATTATTCTTTTGCGGGGGAATGCCCCTTATATTATGTAATATTTATTTATGTTTCATGAGTTATATCCTATTGCTAACGCATGCCAAATTAAGTTTTTATCTCCATTTGGACTTGTACTCTATTGTTGTAAAGGTACGCCTTACATCTATATGAGGCTCTCGAAGTACTAAGGCGGTAATTCGGGAATCTTATATGGTATGTGACGGACTGTTACGTTTAGGGTGCCCTATGGGGCGTGACAGGAGCCCTAAGTGGAATACAGTAGTTTAAGTCCGGTAATCTCGCGCGCTTAGCCCTAGAGGCCGAGGTGTGGTTTAAGAGTGTAGAATAGCTCGTAGTAATATAAAGTCGCTTAAAAATATCAGATTAGTAAATTTTTGACCTATTTCGAACCCGTTCGGATACAAACTTCGAAAAGTGTGTTCCAGGGCTCAAGATATTATAATATACCATTAATACCATTAGACTCGTGTTTTCATAAGGATTTCAAAAATATCAGTTATATAATTTTTCGATAACTAGACTTATTTGATTTTGCGATTATATTCATATTTCATTACTATCAGTAATTAACTAGTCTTTTGCACTATTCACTTCTATTTCATTACACAATTTTATTATTTTTATAAACCCTTATATTTTTAGATAAATATTTTATATATTATAGAAAATTTTGTTTTTCCAAAATTTAGTTCGTTTCGGGTTTTTACGAAATCAATTTCTGTTTAAGACCCGTTACTAAAAATAAAATAAATTAATTTAATAGTTTGAAAATATTTGAAAAAAATTTTTACTTTCATAAAATAATTTTTTAGAATTTTTCGGGTTATAAAAATATCATTTATAGCTCATATTCGCGTATTTTGATCATACTAGTAACTTATTTGATAATTCACTAAAATAAATAAATTAATTATGTTATTTTTATTATGAAAAATCTTCTTTAAATATTTGGAATACATTTTCTATATTTTTCTTATTTTTATTTTATTTATTAAGAAAGTACTCTTACAAACTCATACCTTTAAGTACACCTTTCACATATCACTTCTTTTTCACTTCAATCTTTTTACACTTCATTATCACTTCATGGTAGAAATTTTGACTCCTTTTTGGCTTCCTTTGTCCTTTGAAATACTCCAAATTGATTAAAATAAATCTCTTTCAACCCTTCTTTAAGAAGCAACACTTACACATTAATTATACTTTACAATTTCAAGTTAAAAACCAACCAAACTCCCCCTTCTCTCTCTTCCCTATTTCACATCAGCCATGAGGACCTTTAGTTGCTACCCATTTATTTATTTATTTATTTTACTTCATTTAATGTGTCTTTAACTAATTTTTATCTTTCTCTCTCATTCATACATTAACCCATTATCATTCCTTATACTTTTCTTCTCTTTTTCCTCTCTTTCTTTCTTCATTTTCTCTTGTTCTTACAATAAATCCTTGCTGCCCCTATCCCTTCTTTGAGCTCCCACACATATTTCTTCAAGATCCTTGGATAAAACTCTTATCCAAAGCTTCCATAGATGATATAGGTAAAATATAGTGAGAGTTTCATGCATCAAATGATCTTCCATGAGCTTAAAAGCTAAGGATGATGATGCCAAAATGAAACACTCCTCTTCTCCATGATTATTCTCTTATATTATTATTATTTTCTTACTACATGTAGCTATATTTTGTAGATCTAGCTTTTTATGAAGCTTTGATTATGTTTATGTTTAGATCTATAGGTTTAAAGCTCACTACCATGTATTTCTTTTATATTCATATTCATATTATGTGTAGATCTTAGATTTAAACTTAAATAAAAATAGTAAAATTCATATCTTGACAAAACCTATATTTAAAAACCCTCTTCCAAGTCTCAAAAATGGGAGTTTTAGTTAAAAAAAAATGAAGGTTTAGTGAATGTATATCATCAAGACTTCTTTTTACAAGAATCAAAGATGATTTGCAAAAGTTACTTTCAAAAATAAAAATCATATTTTCGGATTTAGGCCAAGATATGGTTCAAAAACATGTTTTACAACTCAAAAATGAAGTTTTTATTCAAGAAATCGAAGGCTCTTAAGATAGGATATGTAAAGGATGATTTTTCCTAAGTTTAGATGGATTTTATCAAAAGATATGTCCAAAAATAAATTTGGTAAATTCGGATCTCAACCAAGACCAATTTTGAAAACCCATTTTTCAACACTAAAATGAAATATTTGTTTAGAAAATGGAAGGCTTATGGAATAAGTATCAATAGGAGATGTTTTTGATAATTAAATGATAGATCTACTGGTAGAGATTCTAAAAAATAAGAAGAGATTACAAAATATGAAATTTGAGTTTTATCCAAATTTTGTAAATTCGGATGGTTTCAAAACCATGTCTTAAAAACCCATTTATCAACTCCAAAACTTGTGTTTTATATGAAAAATGAGGAGTTTAGGTCATAGGTATCATAAAGTAATGATTTTTATAAATTAAGATGGGAATTGCTAAGAAAAATATGTAGAACAAGGAGTAGAAATAAAGTAGGAAAATTTGAGTTGTTTGTCATTTTAAGAAATTCGTAATAATGGAGTATGGTATGAAAATCCTATTTTTCTAACTCAAAATGAAAGTTTTATTAAAAAAATGAAGTCCTTAGTGGCTAGGTATGATTGAGCCTTAATTTTCTAAGTATCAAATGATTTTTACTTAAAGGAATCACCACAAAAACAATTTATACAAAATTAGGATTTTGGGATGAACCAATTTTAAAAACATATTTACAAAGTGTAAAATGGGAGTTTTTATTGAAAAACAAAGGCCTTAGGGAATATACATAATGAAGGCCTAATTTTAACAAGAATAAATAGATTTTATCAAGGAATTTTTCTAAAAACAAGTGGGGATTGTCAAGAATACAAGACTAGCCTTTCTAAGTTATTTTTTCATAAATTCTTACAAAGAAAAAATTTTCTAAACATTTATTTTATTCAATATCATCAAGAACATGTGTATATATATCTCATGACATATCATTTATGATAGTAGCTTATTCATGTTGCATGAATACTTGCTTTGGATAGTAGAAACTTCATGAACTTTCACAAAATCAATTTTCTAAATCGGTTTTTCGCTACTGTTCTAATCTGATCCAATCTTTTCGAAGCTTAAAAGTTTCCAAAACTTAAATACGACATTAGAATTAGATAGATTTTTTGAATTAGATAGAAATCGATATATAATTTGCTAAATTCTGAGTTAAATCGACCAAGTTATGACTGTTTTAAGTTAAAATTCCCGCTTAGGACGAGAAGTACAAATTTGATAGTTTGTATAAGATAGTTTAGATTAGTTAAGTGATGAAATACTTATTATGGTATTTCTTCCTTTTTAGGTGACCCCGAAATCGACGATTCCCTACCACCAGATTACTTTTACGAAGAGACCGGTGATCCAATAGCCGAGTAAGTCTTCTTCTTATTTTGTTACCCTATTTGTGCTTGTAGCTAGTTGCATTAGAATTATAGAAACAAGATAAAAATCGATATGAATGGGGATGGGATAGATGATGAGATTTTGATGTATGTATGCCAAAGAATACTAAAGCATATCGAAACCATTATTTGATTTGATAACTGCACTGTTCATATTATGTCTGTTTATGTGTATGATATTGGTTAGTCACTCTAAAAAATGTATGAATGGTTTGACCTAAGCAAAAATTAATTGGTCATGCATCGCATCGGATATGTTACATTTGGTAGCGTACTACTCCTACGCAGGTCGATCGGTATGGTCCGAGGACTCGTTTGTATAATGAAACCCGGTATCAGAGCTCATACATAGGGAACTAAGGCGCATTGGGGATGCATTCCATGTGTGAGCCTAGCCGAGTCAAGTGTTATGAGCCGAGGGCTCAGGGACTAGCAGCAGTCGTGTAGACTTTCAATACCATCCCTAACCCAAGATACGGAGGGTGTAAATCTGTTCTGTGTATGGGTTCCGAATACCCATACATAATTGTCTGCTCATGTGTTTGTTCATGCATAGCATATAGATGATTTATAACTTGCTTGTTATGGTATGGAATTAAGGGAATTCTCACTAAGCTAGTATAGCTTATACCCCAATAGATGTTTGAATGAACAGGTTATCTCAAGAATGCTAAGTGGGGATCGAGATGGTTGGAGCCGAGAATGACTTCGAGATTCCGGCAGGGAATAAGAATGCTTGAAGATATTAGCTAGGTTTTGTGAATTGTCTTGTAATAGTTTTATGTAGTGAAATCTTTTGATGAATCGAAATTGAAGTATAATGAATTGTATTTGTAGTATAATGAGTTGTATTTCCTTTACATTGTTACTCAAGTTATATCAATATAAAATGTATCACTCCGATGTGTCTCCTCCATGTGTTAGATGCCTTGTACATAGTATGGAGGCTTTCGTGTGACTGAGGTGGTCATTCTTAGGCTTTAATATTGTGTACGGCGGACTGCCACGTTTAGGGTACCCTTCGGGGCATGACAAAAGTCTTGCTCAAACTAAGTCAACTTCAAAACATACATAAATATAACATAAGCCTACTATAGAGGTTTTTCTTAGATGTCTACATCCAAAACTAAATAAATAAATTTTCTAAAAACTCCTAGTACCTTTGGCTTATACCTGACAAAAAGGGCTCCTTGGTGCCAACCACAAGTAATCAAACTATAACAAAAAGCTATAGGGCTATAAGCAAAACTAGCTTAATGAGATAATTTCCATCTTCAAAACATTTCCACAAAACACACAAGTATTTTAGACAATCATATGGAAATGCATCAATCACATGAGCAAGCAAAAATACACACGACTAACCAGAAACCATGTATAGCATGGATTTTACGCCATCTATGTTGGGGGTTGGGTAGTTACCAGCCCATACGACCATCAATAGTTGCAGACTTACCGGCTCCTACTTGCCCTATAGACTTTCCGGCTCCTATTAGCCCATGTAGACTTTCCGGCTCCTATTAACCTGTCACGCCCCGTAGGGTATCCTAAACGTAACAGCCCGCCACATACTAAATAAGACTCTCGAGTTCCCTGCCCGAGCCCTTCGGGAGTCTTAAGTAGATGTAAAGCGTTCCTTTACAACAATAGAATACTTCAACAAATGGAGTTAAACAGTTTAATGTGGCATTCATTAGCCATAGATAATAAATCAAAACGCATAATTATAGTTTACAAAATCTAAGGGGCATTCCCCCGCATAATAATAACAAGTCCATTACAGTCATCCAGAGTCCTTAGTTTCCAACGAAAGTCTATACAAAAAGAATGGATAAACTTCTATGGGAAACTCCTATCTCCGGTACCTGTGTTGTGTCTTGCCTCGGCCTAAGCCATATAAACTCGTGCTGCAATAGATAAAAACTATGGGGGCGTAAGCTAACTAGCTTAGTGAGTAATAACTTCCATAACACAATTAAATACAATCATTCAAGCAAGTGATTATTCAGGCAAGTATATGCATCAAACAAATGTGATCAACAAACATATGACCAACCAGAAATCATATGTGGATGGACTTGCACCCTCCATCCCGAGTTAGCAGATTAACGAAACCTGCGGTACGATGCCGTTTAAGCTCACAGTCAACTAACAATATTTCGTTTTATGGATCATGATTAACCAACAAATTCGTTTTATGGATCACAATTAACCAACAAATTCGTTTTATGGATCACGATTAATCAACATATTCATTTTATGGATCACAAAAAACCAACCAATGCGAATGCTCCAACCCCATCGTGATATGAATGAATTCAATTTACAATTGAAGTCGAATATTCATTAATTCAATTCTTTTAGGTGACCAACAAGTATTCGTAGACATTCATCATAAGATACTAGCTAATCAGTCAACAGCTTAACACCCGGTTTCAATATTCATTAAGTTCCATTTCACATATCAGCAGTAGACAACATATATAATTCCCATATACCCCATCATGCATATACAATTTCTTTTTATCTTTGCCTGCACCACTAGTGCCACTACATTACAATCACATTCATTAATTGAGAGTGGAAGTAAAACTCACTCGGCCATTGGACGCCCGTCTTTCTAGTAGTAGTCGGGAGGTAGGGTATCGTCTTGCTCGGGATCACCTACCAAGCAAGAATAATCCTAATGAGACTCTCATTATGTAACTAAATCAAGCTATACATCTAAACTAGATGAATTCGGAATTCTCGCTATTTGTGAAGTTCCGACTTAAAATGGCCATAACTTGGTCATTTTAACTCGGAATTTCACAAATTTTATATCGATCTCTTTCTACTTCGAAAGATCTATCTATTCCTAATATTAAATTCAAGTTTTGAAAATAGTAAAGTCACGGAACAGTAGGATCAGATCTGTTCCACTGTTTCTCCAATTCCGAAAATTTGTTTTGCTTTTGATAAGAAATGTTCCTAGTTGATGATTCATAGATGATTGGTATGGAAATGAATTCCTAGCATGAATGTCATGTAATGAACTCAATATATGCATGGTCATGATGATTTTGTGATAATAAACTCTTATGAACTCCTAAGTGCTGGAAAATTTCATAAAGGTTATTTCTAAGAAGCTATTCTTCCACTTTATACTCCTTAGGGTTTCTTTGACTTTTAATCTTGTAATCCACTTGTTATCTAACTAAAAATAAGTTCTCAAAGTCTATATTAATTATGGCCTTCATTCATGCATAAAAATTCCCATTTTTCATTTGGTAAACATGTCTTTAAACAAGCTTTTTGTAAAAATCCGAATTTTTGAAATTTCATTTTCTTGCATTTTTCTTATGGAAACTTGTCTAATGAATTAAAAATTGAAGCTCCAATATATATATTATCTAAGGACTTCATTTAGCTTATAAAACATCCAATTTAGACTTAGATACTAAGTGTTCTTGTAGGCATGAACCTAAATTACGAATTTGACTATTGATCCACACATCAATATTTTTCATTCTAACTCCACCACTTATTTTACATTCCTATCATGCCTAAACTCACCCAAGCTTATGAAAATCATTCTTTCAAGATATCTATTACATATACCCTTCATTTTTCTTATGAAATATGAGTTAGAAAATGATTTTGGTGGCTTTTAAGGTAGGGTTTCACTTTCATCCGAATTTCCAACATTGCATATTTAACAAAACCTTTCCTTTTTCAATATTCTTGCTTCCTATATGTGAAGATCTACTATCTAACATCTCTATACATGAACAAGACTACATTTTTATGATCATCAATGCATAGAAAACAAAATAAACCTATGATCATGCATGTACATGAAGATGTGGATGTCTAAACTTTAGATCTACTATATATAATGCATGAATCATGGATCTCATGGCATGAACAACAATATATATGCAAGATCTCTACTTTACATGCATGAACAAGAGGATAATTCGACCAAAACTCTTCCAAATACTAGATCCACTTCTTGTGATGGCTTGAGATTCTTGTAGTAGTGTTTTCATGTCCCTTGCTCATGCTCATTGGGATTTAAATGAGAAAACACACAAGAATGATCTTGCCATTACAAGATTTGGGATGAACAAGACTTAAATACACATACCAATGGAGTCTTGACGGAGAAAAGAGAAGGGAATGAGTTGAAAATGTGTGAGGAAGGGGGAGAGGGGCTCACGGAAATCTAAGGGAGAAAAGAGAGGGTTTTTCCTTCTTTTACAAATTTGAAACAAGAAGAAATGAAGAGAGAGAGAAAAAAATGTTTATATATGAAGGCATTAGGGTTTATTAATGAATAAAGATTGTAAAAATAAATCAAATGAGGGAAAATAAAGGGTGGGGAGGTGGGGGGGTGTGGGCGCCGGCCACTCTTGGAAAAAAAAAATTGAAATGAGTAGTTGTAAGGATGTAAGAATAGGGTATGAGTAGTGTGTAGTGTAGGTTGTACTTGTGAATAGTAGACAAGATATCTACTTTATCGGTTGTACCGAAAACACGGGAAAAGCTATAACTGTAATTTTTATAGCTCGGAAAATTATAAAATTGATATTTTTGGAATCCTTATAAAATTACGATTCTAATGAATATTCCGGAATATTTTTCTGAATCCGTGGTCTGGGGCACGCTTTTCTGTAATTGAGCTCGAGAAGGCTCGAAATTGAAAAATTCCCGAATTTAAAACTTTCAAAGGTTTAAAATGTTCTTTAAAACAATAATTCAACTTCATTTACTTTATAAAATTTCTTTTATTATGAAACCGAAGGAAAGCCGGATTTAGGATTCCTAGGCTCCTCTCACTGGACTCAAACTGGACCGGATTAGGGTTTCGCTTCCAACTCCCGGGGTTTCATGGCTACTGAGAATACCGGAGTTTACAACCTCCCCACCTTAAATAAAGTTTTTTCTTCAAAACGGAACTAACGTACCTTGTCCCTCAAATATCTCGGGGTACTTCCTCCGGATTTCATCTTCAGCTTCCCAGGTGGCTTCCTCAAAGGCATGATTCCTCCATAACACTTTAACGTAGTGAATGTCTTTGTTTCGTAGCCTTTGAGTTTTCTTATCCAATATCTTCACTGGGTGTTCCTCATATGTCAGGTTTTCCTTCAACTGAATTGGTTCCAATTCCAGAATCCTTTCTGAGTCGGTAACGTATCTTCTCAGAACTGACACATGGAATACATTATGGATCCCAGACAAATTTGGTGGCAGGGCTAGCCGATATGCTAGATCTCCGACCCTTTCTAAGATTTCAAAAGGTCCAATGTATCTCGGGCTTAACTTCCCCTGTGTACGCATCCTTTTAATACTTTTAATCGGGTTTATCTTTAAGTACACATGATCACCCACCTTGAACTCAAGTTCTCTTCTTTTCAAATCTGCCTAGCTCTTTTGCGGGTCCTGAGCTTCTTTCATTTTCCGTTGAATCAACCTCACTTTATTCGCGGCTTCTTGTACCAATTACGGCCCAATTGCTACCTTTTCCACTTCATCCCAAAACAAAGGGGATCTATAACGCCGTCCATACAAAGCTTCATACGGTGGCATCTGGATGGTGGAGTGATAGCTGTTATTTTAGGCAAACTCGATTAGGTGTACATGACTATCCCAATTCCCTTTGAATTCCAAGGCACACGCTCTCAACATGTCTTCTAGGGTTTGGATCGTCCGCTCAGACTGTCCATCGGTCTGAGGGTGATAAGCCGTGCTAAAATGCAATTTGGTGCCCAAGTTCTTTTGCAAGCTTGTCCAAAACTTGGACACGAATCTCGGGTCTCTATCGGAGATAATCCCTGCAGGTATGCCATGTAATCTTACGATCTCTCTGATATAGATCTTAGCTAATCTTTCCATTGAGTAGGTCATATTTATGGGTAGGAAATGCGCCGACTTCGTCAATCGGTCCACTATCACCCATATTGCATCACAACCAGATGGAGTCTTGGGAAAACCACACACAAAATCCATGGATAGCTGATCCCACTTCCATTCAGGAATGGGTAAGGGTTTTAGCGATCCGCCAGGTCTCTGGTGCTCTACTTTCACCTGTTGGCATATTGGACACTTCATTACATAATCTGCCACATCTCGCTTCATGCCATTCCACCAATAGCAGATTTTCAAATCTTGATACATTTTGGTGCCTCCCGAATGCATGGTATATCCGGAGTTATGTGCTTCACTCATTATTTCCTTCCTCAACTCCTTGTCCTCTGGTACACATAGCCTTCCGTTCATTCGGATCACATCTTCATCATCTACGGCAAAGTCAAGGTACTTTCCTGCTTGGGTTTCCCTTTTTATCTTCTGTATCACCTCGTCATACCTTTGGGCTTCCTTGATTCTCTCTATGAGGGTCGGTTCTATGAACTCGATCCTTAGCTTCTCAAACTCCTTAATCAAATTTCTTTGACTTGTGATCAAGGTGGCTACTTCTCCGTGATTCTTCCGACTTAGGGCATCCGCGACCGCATTGATTTTCCCTGGACAGTAATTTATTCCCAGATCATAATCCTTTATTAATTCTAGCCACCTCCTTTGTCTCATGTTTAGCTCTTTCTGAGTGAACAGGTATTTAAGACTTTTATGATCTGTGTATATCTCACACCTTTGCCCATATAGATAATGTCTCCATAACTTCAAAGCGAAGACAACGGCAGCTAATTCCAAATCATGCGTAGGGTAATTCTGCTCATGCGGTCTCAATTGCCGAGAAGCATATGCAATAACCTTCCCCTCTTGCATCAGGACGCATCCAAGGCCATTCCTTGAGGCGTCACTATGTACCGTGTAGGGCTTTTCTGGGTCTGGTAAAACTAGAATCGGTGCCGATACCAATCGTCGCTTCAATTCCTGAAAGCTCTGTTCCCTCTTGTCCGTCCAAACGAATTTCTCATTCTTTTGAGTTATTGAGTCAGTGGCTTGGCTATCTTAGAGAAATCCTTCACAAACTTGCGATAGTAGCCAGCTAATCCAAGAAACTTCTTACTTCGGTAACCGTTTGTGGTGGCTTCCAATCCACTACAGCCTTGATCTTTTCGGGGTCAACCGATATCCCATCACCGGTTACTACATGTCCAAGAAATGATATCCTGTCCAACCAAAAGTCACACTTGGACAGCTTGGCGTACAGCTTATTATCCCGTAAGGTTTGCAATGCCAAACGAAGATGTTCCTCGTGTTGTTCCCTGGTCTTCGAATATATGAGTATGTCGTCTATGAAGACTATCACACACTTATCCAAAAGTGGCTTATAGACTCTGTTCATCAGATCCATAAATGCAGCTGGTGCATTAGTCAGTCCAAATGACATTACCAGGAACTCGTAGTGTCCATAACGGGTACGAAAAGCCGTCTTGGGTACATCCTCAGGTTTAATCCTCAACTGATGATATCCCGAACGCAAATCAATGCGTGAGAACACACAAGCCCCTTGCAGTTGGTCAAACAAATCATCAATCCTTGGCAACGGATACCGGTTCTTGATAGTCACTTTATTTAACTCATGATAATCGATACATAATCTCATCGATCCATCTTTCTTCTTTACAAACAAAACGGGTGCGCCCCATGGCGATACACTCGGTCTTATAAACTTTTGATCCAGAAGTTCTTGCAACTGTGTCTTTAGCTCCTTCAACTCAGCCGGTGCCATCCGGTATGGTGCTTTGGATATTGGCTCAGTGTTTGGAGCCAAAACAATCTCAAAATCAATTTTCTTTTTGGTGGTAATCCCGGTAGGATCTCAGGAAACACATCCAAATACTCATTCACCACCGGTATATCCTTTTCCTCACGGGTTCCCTCTTCATCTAAGACACCTTCAATCGGTATTATCTCTTCATCCTCCATCATTAGCTCAAACGAGTTTACACCAAACCTTCTCGGAACTAGGGTTTCTCCCACAAATTCTACTTTTTCTCCCAATTAATCATAGAAACTCACTGTTTTCTTTTGGCAATCGACTATCGCTTTTACCTTGCTTAGCCAACTCATTTCGAGGATAACTTCGTATTTATTCATCTCCAACATTATCAAATCACTTTTGGAGTTGTGTCCATGAACTTCCAACGGACAATCCTTCACCAATTCTTGGGTTGATACAACACTTCTTGTGGGGGTCTTAATCCGTAGACTAACCATATTCGTGGCTATAGGTAATCCCAATTGGTTAGCCAAACTATTGGTGACGAACGAATGAGTCGCTCCCGTGTCAAATAAAACATAAGCTTCCATGTCATTCACCCGTATGTGTCCTGAAGTCAACAAATATCCATCACAATTGATCCCTACAACATCCTTAAGGCTATCTACACAGGGTTCCTACTTCCAGCTTTCCCATATCATATTCAATTTCATTCAGGCAACAATTTAAATTTGTAACTTAAATTTACGCTAGAGAGGGTTTCTGTTACTAACCTGTCACCAGGCCGCTATCAGCTCCTTCGCTTTGATCCAAAGCTGCCAATTCTACATCCTCCTCTTCATCTTCCTTGACCATGTACTGGCCTTCGAAGTTATATAACCTCATCCCATGCATTGCTGAAGCTGCTCGGCTCCCACTTTTGTTACCCGACCTCATAGGGTTGGTATTACTTGGAGTTCCATAGGGTCGAGCGGCCACGCTTTTCCGCTGGGAACATTCAGAGGCTAGATGTCCCTTCTCCTTGCAAATAAAGCAAGTCACAGCCAGCTTCTTTGGGTACGTGTAGACCATGTGGCCAGCGTCGCCACAGAAATAGCATTTGTTTTTCAGCAATTGGCACTGCCTAGGAGCGTGTGCTCTCATACATTTCCAACATGTGACATTGGCCTTGAACTAGGTCGGCTTGCTGCTAGACTCATCCTTGAATCCTTGGTACGGTCTGTACCTCTTTCCTTTGAATCCTGAACTCGAGGCGTCAAATGGTCTCTTTCCAAATACCCTCTTTTCAAGCTCCTAGTACTTCCTTTTTCTGGCCCCTTCAATTACCCGGGCCTTCTCTACCATTTCAGGATATGTCCTAACTCCAAACTCTTCCAACTTGATCCGTAGTTCCTCATCTAAGCCTCCTAGAAATACCTGCTTCTTTAATTCTTCACTATCCCTGAAAGACTCAGGTGCATACTGTAACAAGTGAACAAACTCAGTTTCATACTGTTCCACTATCCTCCCCTTCTGCTTTACATGGATGAAATCAGCGCTACATTTCACCCTCAAGCTGGAGGGAAAATAATTGTTCAGAAATTCCCGACGAAAGGTTTCCTAAGTGGCCGGAGAAGTCAAGTTCCTTCTCTTGGAGTCCCACCAGACCCGCGCATTGTACCTCAGCATATATGTTCCATATTCCAACTACAGATAAGGTGGAATCTCGTATGCAGCAAAAGAATGCTCAACTTGAGCCAACCAGTCCTTGGCTTCATCCGGTTTACCAAATGCTCCATCAAAATACCGGTTGCTCTTAATAAAATCCGGCAAGGAGCTGCGGTGGGGTCTCCTGTATGGCGGGGGTGGCGGTAATGGCACATTATAAGAGTGCTCCCCTTGTGGAGCCGGTGCCTCTGCAGTCATTTCCCGATGATCTGCGGGTAGGGGATATGGGACCGAATCCCAAGCACTTTACCTAGGGTATGGGTTTTGAACCGGATTCTGATTTTGAATGAAGGTATTCAGAAGGTTGGCCAATTGCCCAATTGCATTTAACACATCGCCTTGTTGATTCTGAGGCGCAACCCCCTGAGGGTTAAGTGGAGGTGCAGCCGGTTGATCGGCTTCATTCGGAAGAGACTCTTGCTCCTGATTCAGAATCCGTCGGTTTCGTCTGTTTATACATTATTTAATGAATTTTTAGTATCTTTGATAGATTTTTGATTTTGGAAGGACTAGATTTGTCATGCCCCGAAGGGTACCCTAAACGTGGCAGCCCACCACATATAATATCAAGGCTTAAGAATGGCTACCTTAGTCATGCGAAAGCCTTAGTATTATATGTAAGGCGTCTAACACGGTAATAGGAGACGCTTTTGGGAAGCATAGTTTAAGCAAGTAAAGATAAACATACAAGAATCCAGAAATAAAGTATATCATATCATAAATAACCAAAGGTCTGTTACATAATTACTTAGGGGCATACCCCTACTAGTTCCAAGGATCGAGATAAACTTCATAATATCCAAAATTAAAGATTTCAAAGGAATTCTAATCTAAGTCTTCGAGTAGATTTCCTCCAAAAGCTTCAACATAAAACGTATACGGGTACTGGAAGACCTCGGCACAAAAATAGGTGTTCCTGAGAATACAAATACCTAGGGGTGTAAGCTTATGGGCTTAGTGAGTAAATCCCAAAATTCATACTCGAAGAAAAATTATCAATCAAGTTTATTATTCAAACATATGAAATGCAACAACCACGTGAGCATACAAGACATATGACTTTCCGGGAATCATATGTTGAATGAATTTATGCCCTTCATTTGGGGTTGGGGATTCAGGCCAATTACAGCCACAACTTTTAAAAACACTTTTATAGATCTTACCGGCTCCTATACGCCATCAAAAACTTGTAGTTATTATAGGCTCCTACTAGCCATCAAAAACTTATAGTTATTACAGGCTCCTACTAGCCATCAAATTAAGTAGTTCTTACTGGCTCCTACTGCCACTTACATGATATACCGGTTATGTCTACCACCACTATTATACACTTGTCCCACCAATTATATAGTAGTGAATGCAATGTGACTCACATATGAAGTGCATGAATAATTTCTTTAATTAAATTCTAGTAGTTATATTTAACTTCTTTCAAGTGATCAACCAATTTCAAGCAATTCAAGATATTAATATACATACAACTTTATTACAATCAAATCGGGTATAGTATCCCTTCAACATATTATCATACACTTCTTTTTTATTTTTGCTTAGATTCTAGTGCAACTAATTTTACAAGCACAATCAAGAGTATGAGAAAAATTAACGGGAAGTAACTCACTCGGCCATGATGACACCGTTCTTGAATTGGATGGGTCGTTCGGAAATTCCACTTAATCGTAGTAATCCTCGGGATACGCACAATCCTCCTCGTGATTATCTAATCAAGAAAAATATCCAAAATGAGTATTTCATGAAATTCTATCCTTGAAGATTCTAATCTTTTCTTAAAATCGTAGAAAAATCGTATAAGGGGAAAGTCCAACTTAAAATGCCCATAACTTGCTCATTTTAACTCGGAATTTCGCGTATAATATACCGTTTCCTACCTACTCGGAAAGATCTACGCATTTCTAAACTTATTTTCATAAAACTAAGTCGTTTGGGTTCAGAAAAGGCAGCGTCCAGATTTGCCACGAATTTTGCAAACACTTGTTTTCCTTCATGTAAACAAGCTCTTTTGAAAAGATAAATATTTCAATTGTTTTGTAAACTTTTGAAAGGTATATATTTATATGTAATGACTCACAACAAACGTATGAAGTAAATGGAGTTGTCTCAACTTATAAAAATTAAGGTTTTAAAAGACTTTAAATTTAAGATTCTATTGAATATTTATTTTACTTTTGAAAGGTCTTTTAGTTATTAAGATGAATATTCTATTTCTAAATGAAATCTTTTGTAATTATTTAATTTCTTAAAGTGTGGTTTTATTTTCTAAACTTGGGTTTCAAAAGTAGCAAAATGACATTTTTATTTCTTATAATGATTCCAAAAGAATTTCTACTTTTTGATAAAAGATAAGTTTTCATAAAGAAAATCATTCCCATACATGTCTATGGGTTTTTAAGAAATCCATTTTCCATATTTATTTTAGAAAGTATTTTTAATTCAAGAAAACACTTTCTCATTTATTTTTGTTGAGACAAAAACATTATGTTCATGCATGAATATGAATCATAAGCTATAGAAATATAAAGTAAAATAATAACTTGAAAGCTTAAGTAATTAATAAAGTAAATCAAGTATTGGGACCTTAGCTTTATCAAGGTACCCCGGGACTAAGAAAAGACTAGTCCCGAAAAGAAAAGAAAGAGAAATTGTTTTGACATGATGAGGACAAGTCTAAGACTAGAATGACTAGTCTTAAAATCAACTTGAAATTAAATAAATTGCAATGAAGTAAATAAATTGGATAAATGAATTGTAAGACAATGAGCTTATATGCTCTAAATAATATATATAGTTATATAGATATATTAGATAGTAGTAACATAAAGGAAATATAAAGAACATAAAGGAACATAAAGAGATTGATATTATGAACAAAAACAAAGTATGAATCTAATGTTGCTTTCTTAACCTTCATGGTTTTAGAAAACGTACACTAAGCTCATACTAAGTAGATGAACATGAAGAATTCTTGAGAATTTTCTTACCTAAAGGAAACTAAACTTAAGAAGACTTCTTGAGAGAACTCTTGAGAGAATTTGAGAGAGATTTTGGTATAGTAACTTTAGAGAAGAAGAGGTGTGAAAGAAGTAAAAGTATGAGGGGGTATTTATAGGAAAATGTGGGAGATAAATTTTTTTAATTAAATAATTGGAAATTGAAACAAATTGAGGCATAGAGAGAGAGGGCCGGCGTCATTTCCATGCATGGGGAGTGGAAAAATTAATTTTTTGTCTTTTGATTAATTAAAAGTAAGAAATGAAAGATGTGAAGTTGTATTGGAAATGAAAATGTATAAGAAATAGGTGTATGGCTTGTAAGAATAGGTTATAAGAAAAAGTAGAGATAGATGAATAGTGTAGAATAGTAGAAAATAGTGTAATGTAAAAGTAGACATGACAATTAAATACCGGTAGTAAGAAAATACGCGTATAAAAGCGATATCTGATATTTTTAGCTACCGAAAAAATTATGAAAATGATATTTTTGGAAATCTTATATTTTTACGAGTCTAACGGTATATCCGGAATATTTTTCCTATTCCGGGCTTCCGGACACGTTTTTCAAGAATCATGTCCGATCGGTTCAAAGGACACTTGAAATTCTTCTATCTGATATTTTTTATAAAACCTATAGCTATTACGAACTTTTATAACTAATTTTTCCAACTTCGTTTTCTAGGGCTTGAGAAAACGGCAATGCCGGAGTTAAACGGTTACGGTAAACTAGGGTTTTGTTTGACTTAAGAATCCGTTTGACCTCCGATTAGGGTTTAGGTCTTTTAATTTGGATCCAAAAATTTCGGGGATTTACAAGATTTGTTAACGAGGTGTTAAAAATTGCAAAAATTTGGAAATCAAACTTAGAAAGAACGAAATTTCACAATTCCATATAATCACAGGGAGAATAAAAGAATTCACACATAGAGTAACAAGTTGAAATTTCATAACAATAATGCGAATGAATGAATGCTCATGCAATCTATATGCGGTTAATGTTCTCTTATGCCTCATGACTAGCATGCATGCTTTTCTCAACTCCTTTCCTTTGAAATAAACATGATCTTTTCTTTACTTTAGCGAGCCATACAAATATTACATCAAGATTTTTGTTTCCAAAATTTGGCTAGCTAAAGTCCAATTCTGATTCTAAACAATTTCCCTATTCCTGAAAACATGACAAAATACAGGGAAAAAGAAACAAATGAAATACTAACTATCCTGAAATCCTAAGGCAAATTGGCATCCCGTATTACCTACTACAAAATAAGAAAATCAGGACTCCTCTTGGACTTCATGGGTTAGCTATCATCCCGATCTCTACTCATCACTAGAGTCATCGGGGGTCGAGCTAGGAGGTCGTCTCCTGCTGGAAGAACCACCGTCTTCCCGTCGGATAAACAAACTAAGGTACTCCCTCGTAGTCATCCTCCACTTCCTAGTAGGTCGGACTAGGGGATCCTGGTCTTCACTTTCCTCCTCTTCCTCGGTACCTTGCCCTACCCTCGGGCTCGCATCATTCTCCACACCTCTAACCTCCGGCTCACTCACCTGAGTCTCTACCACCTCATTGTCTCTTACTGGCTCTCCACCCATACCTTCTACCTCCATAGGCTCGGGGGCTATAGGTTCAGCTACTACCATATCAAGTACAAGGGGATTTTCACCTTCTACATAAACGTCTCTCCACATCAAGGGGTCAAACTCGGGTTCTACCCTACCACTATCAGGTATCTCCAGCTCCCTATCAAAATCCCACACAATTGGGTTGGGTTCCAGATTCACTTCAGCTTCCGGCTCGACAGGTGGGGTAGGGGTTCTAGGAACTACATTTTCTTCCCAGTTAGGATCCTCTTCAGGGTCCTCTTCTTCTTCTTCTTCTTCTTCCTCATCCTCTCCAACTACAGGCGCCCCATTCAATTGCATGCCTATATCAATGGCTAGGGGTGGAGCTATCACTCGAGGTGGGAGAATATCTAAGTAAATCGCATGCCAAGTGATATGATTCCATGCGTCTGCTAAATTCCAGTCAAGGTGATCATACAAGTTATCATGGGCATACACATATAAAGGCCCTATGGGGATCCATACTCTAAAATCTGGAGGGGTTCGGTTTCCTCCATCCTTCAAAATAAATGTAGCTTCTCTAGTCATGGGCTCACGCCCATAATCAACCATGATCCTCTCTAGAGTATAAATTGTCTCCAATTTTGTCTAACTCCTCCTTACCATAGGATCATACCTCAATCGATCCACTACCGCAGCCCATCTGGTATATCTCAATCCATCCTTCCACAATTTGTACATTTCCCCTATAGTCCGGCGATGTCTGGCTAAGGCAAAATCTTCACACAACTCTCTTAACCTCAACCTATATTCCACCATCGTCTCATCGTTTCTCTTTGTGAAGTTCCTGGCCCACTCCCAAGTCTCACCCAAGGAGACCTACAATAATACAATACTCCTAATCAGACTTAGCAAGAAAACGTTTTTAACTCCATTTAACCTATTAGTTACATTTCTAAGTCCGGTTTCTTTTAATTCTATTGTCTTTCTTTATAACCTAGTGCTCTGATACCAACTTAAACTGTCATGCCCCGTAGAGTATCCTAAACGTAACAGCCTGCCACATACTAAATAAGACTCTCGAGTTCCCTACCCGAGCCCTTCGGGAGTCTTAAGTAGATGTAAAGCGTTCCTTTACGACAATAGAATACTTCAACAAATGGAGTTAAACAGTTTAATGTGGCATTCATTAGCTATAGATAATAAATCAAAACGCATAATTATAGTTTACAAAATCTAAAGGGCATTCCCCTGCAAAATAATAACAAGTCCATTACGGTCATCCAGAGTCCTTAGTTTCCAACGGAAGTCTATAAAAAAAGAATGGATTAAACTTCTATGGGAAACTCCTATCTCCGGTACCTGTGCCGTGCCTTGCCTCGGCCTAAGCCATATAAACTCGTGCTGCAATAGATAAAAACTATGGGGGCGTAAGTTAACTAGCTTAGTGAGTAATAACTTTCATAACACAATTAAATACAATCATTCAAGCAAGTGTATGCATCAAACAAATGTGATCAACAAACATATGACCAACCGGAAATCATATGTGGATGGACTTGTGCCTTCCATCTCGGGTTAGCAGATTAACGAATCCTGCGGTACGACGCCGTTCAAGCTCACGGTCAACTAACAATATTTCGTTTTATGGATCACGATTAACCAACAAATTCATTTTATGGATCACGATTAACCAACAAATTCGTTTTATGGATCACGATTAACCAACATATTCGTTTTATGGATCACGAAAAACCAACCAATGCGAATGCTCCAACCCCATCGTGATATGAATGAATTCAATTTACAATTGAAGTCGAATATTCATTAATTCAATTCTTTTAGGTGACCAATAAGTATTCGCAGACATTCATCATAAGATACTAGCTAATCAGTCAACAGCTTAACACCCGGTTTCGATATTCATTAAGTTCCATTTCACATATCAGCAGTAGACAACATATATAATTCCCATATACCCCATCATGCATATACAATTTCTTTTTATCTTTGCCTGCACTACTAGTGCCACTACATTACAATCACATTCATTAATTGAGAGTGGAAGTAAAACTCACTCGGCCATTGGACGCCCATCTTTCTAGTAGTAATAGTCGGGAGGTAGGGTGTCGTCTTGCTCGGGATCACCTACCAAGTAAGAATAATCCTAATGAGACTCTCATTATGTAACTAAATCAAGCTATACATCTAAACTAGATGAATTCGGAATTCTCGCTATTTGTGGAAGTTCCGACTTAAAATGGCCATAACTTGGTCATCTTAACTCGGAATTTCACAAATTTTATATCGATCTCTATCTACTTCAAAAGATCTATCTATTCCTAATATTAAATTCAATTTTTGAAAATAGTAAAGTCACGGAACAGTAGGATCAGATCTGTTCCACTGTTTCTCCAATTCCAAAAATTTGTTTTGCTTTTTGATAAGAAATGTTCCTAGTTGATGATTCATAGATGATTGGTATGGAAATGAATTTCTAGCATGAATGCCATGTAATGAACTCAATATATGCGTGGTCATGATGATTTTGTGATAATAACCTCTTATGAACTCCTAAGTGTTGGAAAATTTCATAAAGGTTATTTCTAAGAAGCTATTCTTCCACTTTATACTCCTTAGGGTTTCTTTGACTTTTAATCTTGTAATCCACTTGTTATCTAACTAAAAATAAGTTCTCAAAGTCTATATTAATCATGGCCTTCATTCATGCATAAAAATTCCCATTTTTCATTTGGTAAACATGTCTTTAAACAAGCTTTTTGTAAAAATCCGAATTTTTGAAATTTCATTTTCTTGCATTTTTCTTATGGAAAAACTTGTCTAATGAATTAAAAATTGAAGCCCAATATATATTATCTAAGGACTTCATTTAGCTTATAAAACATCCAATTTAGACTTAGATACTAAGTGTTCTTGTAGGCATGAACCTAAATTACGAATTTGACTATTGATCCACACATCAATATTTTTCATTCTAACTCCACCACTTATTTTACATTCCTATCATGCCTAAACTCACCCAAGCTTATGAAAATCATTCTTTCAAGATATCTATTACATATACCCTTCATTTTTCTTATGAAATATGAGTTAGAAAATGATTTTGGTGGCTTTTAAGGTAGGGTTTCACTTTCATCCGAATTTCCAACATTGCATATTTAACAAAACCTTTCCTTTTTCAATATTCTTGCTTCCTATATGTGAAGATCTACTATCTAACATCTCTATACATGAACAAGACTACATTTTTATGATCATCAATGCATAGAAAACAAAATAAACCTATGATCATGCATGTACATGAAGATGTGGATGTCTAAACTTTAGATCTACTATATATAATGCATGAATCATGGATCTCATGGCATGAACAACAATATATATGCAAGATCTCTACTTTACATGCATGAACAAGAGGATAATTCGACCAAAACTCTTCAAATACTAGATCCACTTCTTGTGATGGCTTGAGATTCTTGTAGTAGTGTTTTCATGTCCCTTGCTCATGCTCATTGGGATTTAAATGAGAAAACACACAAGAATGATCTTGCCATTACAAGATTTGGGATGAACAAGACTTAAATACACATACCAATGGAGTCTTGACGGAGAAAAGAGAAGGGAATGAGTTGAAAATGTGTGAGGAAGGGGGAGAGGGGCTCACGGAAATCTAAGGGAGAAAAGAGAGGGTTTTTCCTTCTTTTACAAATTTGAAACAAGAAGAAATGAAGAGAGAGAGAGAAAAATATGTTTATATATGAAGGCATTAGGGTTTATTAATGAATAAAGATTGTAAAAATAAATCAAATGAGGGAAAATAAAGGGAGGGGAGGTGGGGGGGTGTGGGCGCCGGCCACTCTATAGTGTGTGTGTGTGTGTGTTTGAAATTTTGGTATTTGTAATTTAGTTAATTAAAATGTAATAAATGTAATAATTATTTAAGAGACAAAATTTCTTGGAAAAAAAATTGAAATGAGTAGTTGTAAGGATGTAAGAATAGGGTATGAGTAGTGTGTAGTGTAGGTTGTACTTGTGAATAGTAGACAAGATATCTACTTTATCGGTTGTACCGAAAACACGGGAAAAGCTATAACTGTAATTTTTATAGCTCGGAAAATTATAAAATTGATATTTTTGGAATCCTTATAAAATTACGATTCTAATGAATATTGCAGAACATTTTTCTGAATCCGTGGTTCGGGGCACGCTTTTCCGTAATTGAGCTCGGGAAGGTTCGGAATTGAAAAATTCCCGAATTTAAAACTTTCAAAGGTTTAAAATGTTCTTTAAAACAATAATTCAACTTCATTTACTTTATAAAATTTCTTTTATTATGAAACCGAAGGAAAGTCGGATTTAGGGTTTCTAGGCTCCTCTCATTGGACTCAAACTGGACCGGATTAGGGTTTCGCTTCCAACTCCCGGGGTTTCATAGCTACTGAGAATACCGGGGTTTACATATCCACTATGACTTCTCGTTTCCCCACACGAAGAATAGTAGCAAAAAATAAATGTGACTCACAATATTTTATGCATGAATTGTTTTTAATATTTGTTTGTTCAGTTATTGTCAAGTTCAAGTTAAAGGTAACCGAAACAATATTCATCATACCATTGTAAGAAAACATAAGTTATTCATCAATTCTTCTTTTGATATACTTAGCTTTTATTCAACCACCACATCATTCAATCATGAATCCAAATCACACAACATTTATTCATTTATCTTTTTCCTTACTCTCTAGTGCTACTACTTACAAGCATAATCAAGGAAATGTAATTAGTAAGGGATTAACTCACTCCATGATGATCGCTCCTAGTCGAAATAATCTTCCAGGAAGGCGATATCGATTCCTTCTTCACCTAAACAAGATGAAATACCCAAAACGAGTCTTTCATAGAATTTCTATTTTGAAGATTCTAAATCTATCTTTAATTTGCGATAAAATAAGATTGAAGGAAGTTCCAACTTGAAAAGGCCATAACTTACTCATTTTAACTTGGAATTTCGCATATTATATGTCGTTTTCTACCTATTCGAAAAGATCTATCCATTTCTAAGGTATTTTTACTATAAAAGGTCATTTGGGTCTCGGATTAGAAGGGTACAGATCTAATACAAAAATTCCTTTCTTGAAAAACAAAAATTTATAATCTTTCATTTACTAAAGCTTATTTAAGTAAAACTCAAATATGTATATCTTTGAAAAGAATTCCTTATGTACATAAATAGACTCATAATTTATGCATGAAGCTATAGGTGTTGTCTTATTTAATTTATTTCTTTAAAACAGCTTTTTCTAGTGTTTTAGAAAATTTAGATTTATTAGACTTTACTTTATGTGAGTGAAGTAATTTATAAATTCTTGGATGATCAAAATCCAATATACTATATTTTGATTCTTTAGTTTATCAAAAGTGAGTTGAAAATAAAGTTTGGTCTTTTGAAGTTATCTACAAAATTTATTTCTAGGAATTGAAAATAGAGCTTTCAAAAGTTTTCTTTAGTAGTACTTGATGAGTTTATTCTTTGAAAATTTATTTTCATTTTCCTTGCAAATTGATTTTTCTTGAAAACTTATTTAGCTCTTGTTTTAGGAAGTTGGTCAAAATAGTACCAAGTTATTATCTACATATCAAGACTTCTTTTGTTATTTGAAAAGGAAATACCTTTAGACTTTTAAAGAAACTTCATTTAATAGTTTTAAATTTCATGATGAGTTTACATAAACTTTTAAAAGAGATTTATTTAAAAATATCTTTCTAAGTCTTTGGAAAAACTTTGATCTAATTTTATTCTTTCATTAAAATGATTCATTTTTATTTGGACAACAACTTATTAGCCATGCATGAATATGATCATATAGTTTATAAAAGATAAAAATATCATAAGATAAGATAATAATAAAGAACATAAGAAATAAATAAACATAATAATAATTGTCAAGTATTGGGAGCCTTAACTTCCTCAAGACTTCCCGGGACTAAAATTAGACTAGTCCCAAAGAAAAGAAAATTGTTTTGACTTTATGAGGACAAGTCTAAGACTAGAAAGACTAGTCTTAAAACAACTTGAAAGTAAATAAATTGCAAGGGAAGTAAATAAGTTGTAATAACAAATGAGCTTATATGCTCTAAAAGATATATATAATTACATAGATATATTTAGTTAGATAAAATAAGAACAATATAAAGGAAAATAGTTTCATGAACAAGAACAAAGTATGAACATATTGTTGCTTTCTTAACTTCCATGGGTTTAGAAAACACACACTATGCTCATACTAAGTAAATGAACATATAGAAAGCTTAAACTATTACCTCTAGAAGAAATGGAAACTAGAGGAATTTTGAGAGAACATTTGGAGAGATTTTGGGAGAGTAATTATAGTGTATGAAAGGTGTGAAGGCAATGGAAGGAAGATGTGGTATTTATAGGAAAAAGTAGAGGGTAATTTGTGTTAATTAAATAAATAAAAAACAAAACATATTGAGGGGAAATGGGAAAGGGGCCTGCACATTTTTGAGTGAGAGAGAGAGAATTTTTTTTTTTTTTATATATTTTTGTTAATGAAAAGTAAGATATGAGATATGTGAAGTTGTATTGGAAATGAAATTTGTAAGAAAATAGAGGTATGGTTGTAAGAGTAGGTTGTAAGAAAACGTAGAGATAGATAAATAGTATAGAATAGTAATAAATAGTGTAATGTAAAGTAGATATGATAATTAAAGTACTGCTAGTAAGAAAATACACATATAATTACGATATCTAATATTTTTAGTTACCGAAAAATTAAAAAACTGATATTTTTGAAAACCTTATCTTTTTATGAGTCCAACGGTATATCCGGAATATTTTTACTATTTCGAGCCCTGGGACACCCTTTTTGAAAACTATATTCGATCGAGCTAAAAATGAATCGTGGTTTAAATAATCTGGTATTTTTAAGCTTTGTCATGTTATTATGAACTATTCTACTTACTAATCTCTCACTTACTTACTTAGGGCTATGAATACGGGATTGCCGAACTTGAACAGTTGCGTCTAACTAGGGTTTTGTTGACTTGAGGATTTCCGATTGACATTCTAATTAGGGTTTAAGCTTAATTGTTCGTAAAACTTTGGGGGCTTATAGGAAATGTCGAAAATTCTTATACAAGCGAGTAATAAAAAAGCAAAGTATAATTTAAGAAACTTAAATAAAGAAATCTCAACTTCATAAAACTTAACATAATTTTTCATTAAAACTTCAACCGCAGGTACAAAGACCTTTACATTTATATTGAGAATAGAGCATAATGATTCAAAACAACATAACATGAAACAACCATAGTGTAAACCCCGGAAAATTTTAATAAATAATTTCAAGATGAACTTTGAAAATAAACCCTAAAAATCACTCCAAATTAAAACAGAATTTCAACTAGTCTTAAATCACGAACGAATTCGAAAAATTTCCAAATCTTGAGAAAAATAAGAATTCTCAAAAACAAAGTAAGAACTCAACATACTACAATTCCAAAACCACTATGTACGACAAATATCATACGTGACTCCGATTTATAAAATCGGATAATATAGATCCAAAAAAAAACGAATTATTAAAAAGTAAATAATGATTAACTTTCGAAAATGAAACCCAATTCAAAAATTCCGAAAACGTTAAAAGATATTAAATACTTACAAAAATAAAATTTAAAATAAATTTCTCAAATTATATATGTTGTATAAACATAAATATCAGTTCCCAAAATTGGCAAAGGTCTAAACCGGAAAATCACCTGGAAACCCTAACCGAAATACAATAGTGTAAGTCCGGCAATCTAGCACCCCTAACCCTAGAGGTCAAGATGTAGTTTAAATATATAGAATAGCTCATAGTAATATAAGTTTGTTTAAAAATATGAGATTGGTAAATTTTTGACTTATTTTGAACCCGTTCGGATACAAACTTCGAAAAGCGTGTCTCAGGATTTGAGAGATCAAAAATATACAAATAGTACCATTAGACTCGTAATTTCATAAGATTTCCAAATATATCAGTTATGAAATTCTTCGGATTATAAAAGTTACAGTTATAACCTTTTTATCATATGTCCATTATTACCGGTAATCGATTAGTCTTTTGCACTATTCATTTTTATTTCATTACAAAATTTTATTATTCTTATAAAGCCTTATATCTTTAGATAAATATTTTATATGTTATAGAAAATTTTGTTTTTCTAAAATTTAGTTCGTTTCGGGTCTTTACGGGATCAGATTTTGTTTAAGACCCGATACTAAAAATAAAATAAATTAATTTAATAATTGAAAAATATTTTTATTTTCATAAAATAATTTTTTTAGAATTTTTTAAGGTTATAAAAATATTATTTATAGCCCATATTCGCGTATTTTGATCATACCGGTAATATATTTGTTAAAAAACTAAAATAATTCAAATAATTATTTAATTTTAATTATGAAAAATCTGCTACAAATATTTGGAATAATTTTTCTAATTTTATTTTATTTTTTTTATTTTGTACCTTTACAACCCATTCCTTCAAGTACACCTTACACATATCACTTCCTTTTCACTTCAATCTTTCTACACATTAACCCACACTTCATGGCAGATTTTGACCCTCTTTATGCTGCCATTGTCCTTCATTTACTCCTATTTTGACTACAGTTAATTATATTTCAATCCTTCTTCAAAAAGTTACATTACACATTAATTATACAATTCAATTTTGAGTCAAATTTCAACAAAACCGTCTCTCTCCTCTCTCTACATTTCACGTGCAGCTCCTCCCTTCTTGGCTGCCCTTGTTTTATTTTTTTCTCTCATTTATTTAATTAATACACTCATTTTCTCTTACTCCTTCATTTACTCACTTTCTCTCTTTCATTCTTTAACTTTTCTCTCTCATTTTTCGTCTCTTTCTTCTTCATTTCCTCTTGTTCCTCCATGGAAAACAAGCTGCCCCCTTCTTCTTCCATGGCTTCCACACTTCATTCCTAAAGATTTCTAAGCAAATCTTCTTCCCAAAGCTCCATAGGTGATATAGGTAAAGTGTAATGAAGGTTTCATGCATCAAATGACCTTCCATAAGCTTAAAAGCTTAGGATGATGATGCCAAAAATGAAACACTCATTTTCTTTACTTTTATTATCTTGTATTTCAATTATTTTCTTGTTTAAAATTGATATATATTGCAGATCTAACTTTTTATAGCTTTGATTTTCATTTATGCCATAGATCTTATTATTTAAGTTGTTATATTCGTTATTTCTTATGATTTATACATAGATCTATCATCCACATGTCCATCTTAGTGATTCATGCATTTAAAACTAGTTTAGAAAACTAGATCTAGAGTTTTGAGTTCATAATATGCATTAGACTTTGTTTTATGTTCATGGATGACTTGTGATAGCATGATGATGGTAGGAAGTTGTAAACCTTGGTTTTTCAAGTAGCCAAGATAACCCTAGAACCGGAAACCAAAACCCTAAACCGGAATAGCTCAAGTCTAGAGTGAGAACTAGGAACCCTAATTCCGGCTTTTCCTCGGTTTCCAATTAAGAAACTTTTCTAAGAAAATTTAATTTTGAATATAGTTCTTGATTCTATTTCAAACCAAGAAAATATCATATTTTAAGAAAATTTCAATTTCAGGTCATCCCGAAACCCATTATAGAAAAACGTGCCCCGGAACTAGAATTTCAAAAATTTTCTTATGAGTACTCATTTTAACCAAAATAAAATAAGGATTTCAAAAATATATTTTTCATAATTTTCCGGCTTATGAAAAATATAGTTATAGCCTTTTTATTCGTATTTCCTTACTACCAGAAATCAAATTGTCTTGTCTACTATTCCTCACTATTCACAAGTACCACCTATATTACCTATTTGCACACTCTATAATTTCAACCCTTACCATCACTCAAATCAAACTCTTTTCTCAATACTTTTTGTCCCTTAAATTTCATTACATATTATGACAAGTTAAACATCAAGTTAAATCAATCAAAACAAAAAATTAAAAATCAAACTTCCTCCCCCTTGATGAATAGTAGCCGGCGTGAATGGTCCCCCCCTCCATGCTCCATTTGCAATTTTTTTTTACTCCTTTTAACCTAAACTCATTTCATATATAAACTACTTTTTCTCTCTCTTTCCTCATTCTTTCACTTTTCAACTTTTACAAAGTGTAAAAGCTCACAAATCCTCCCCATTTTCCCCTCCCTTGCCGTGAGAAATTGTGCCCCCCCACTCACCCACACAACTTTCCATTTCTTCTTTTCATCTTCTATTTCACTTCAAGTAAGTAAACTTTTACTCCTTCCACTCTTAGATCTTTGTTATGGCTAAGTGATTCTTGGATATTTCAACTAAATGTCCCCATGATCTTTTGGTAGGGACAATGAGATATCAAAACAAGAATACCGAACCATTACAAAGTAGATCTAACATTTAAGGGAGTTTTCATGCCAAAAGCTTTATGTTTATCCATCAAAAAGTATTTTAAACAAAAGATCTTTTATAAAAATATAGTTTTTATGTTTTCAAAACTCATTTAAGCATTTGAAATAATAGATCTATCATTTTACTACTCACAATCATGTAGGCATTTAAGGTCTCATTATTATTTTGTGTTTATGTGCATTAATAGTCTTTAATGCTTTTGTCTTTAGTAAATAACTTTCTTAGTATATAGATCTATGGGTAGATAAGTTAATAAAGTCAAAAAGGAAAGCACTTTTCAAGAAATGAACTTGTGTAAATTCGGATGACTTTGGGAACCTAGGTTAAAAACACTTTTATCAACTTCTAAACATATATTTTTCAAGAAAAATGAAGCCTATAGGTAAGAGATAATGTTTGGTGATATATTTCATGAGTCTAAATGAGATATTACTAAGGAAAATGTTGGAAATAAGAAATGAAGTCCAATAAAAGTTTTGAGCTAAAAGTCATGTAGACAAAATTCGTAATAATGGATAGATGGTTAGAAAACACTATTTTTTCAACTTCAAAATTGGTATTTTCTTAAATAAATGAAGTCCTTAGGGTATAGGTATAATAAATACTGTAAAATAAATTTTTCCTAAAGGAATCAACTTGAAAATGGAATTGTCTAAATTCGGATTTTTGGAACCCCCCAAGTAAAAGACCCACTTAAAAGTTTACAAATGAAGATTTTATTAAAGAAATAAAGGCCTTAGGATATAACTAATATAAGGGTCAAAATTTCTTTAAACAAAGTGGAGTTTTTCTAAAGAAAATCCTTTTAATATATAGGTGTGACCAAGTGTAGTAAATTCACTTGTTAAACAATAGCATGAAGTGGTTTTCTAAGAAAAAGTTTATTTAAATTCTTAAAATCTAAAAAGTTATAAGAACTTAGGCTCATTAGAGTTCATATCATGACATTCATGATAGGGAAAATCATTACCATTGCATTTAGTTTCATTTTGTACTTAGGAATCTCAAGTGTATTCATGAAAACCACATTTTTGGAATCGATATACCCGCTGTACAGATCTGATCCCTCAATTCCGAGGCTTAGATATTTTCAAAACTTAATTTAAAATTCATATTTAGAAAGCTCTTCTGAAGTAGATAGAAATCGATATAAAATTTACGAAATTCCGACTTAAAACGACCAAGTTATGGCCATTTTAAAACGGAACTTCGAAAATGACGCGAATTTCGATTTCACTAAGTTTTCTTAGAGTTTTAGAATCCTAAGATGGTAGAATACTTATTAGGGTATTTCTCATGTGAATAGGAGAACCCGGGGACGTTGACTCTTTGCCTCCGGATTATTATTACTAGAGAAAGGCGAACCAATGGCGGAGTGAGTTTTTCTCCTCGATTCATTTATTGTATGTGCTTGTAAAGTAGTGCACTAGAATGTAGGCCAAATGAATGGAGCATGAATGATGGGGAATAATGGGAAATTATATGTTGATGAGGATGTGAGAACTCAAATTAAGAATATCGAAACCGGGTGATAAATTTTGGTTGTATATTTAGCTATGATGGATTGTCTGAGAAATTGTTTGATCGCCTAAGTAAAATGGCTTAATCAACTACTTGGACTAATGCTAAATTGGCATGTGCATATCACAAGGGGAAGGAGCATTAGCATTTGTAGGTTAGTCGTGAACCATAAACTACATCGAATAATCGTAGGTTAGTCGTGAACCATAAACGACATCGAATAATCGTAGGTTAGTCGTGAACCATAAACGACATCGAATAATCGTAGGTTAACCGTGAACCATAAACAGCATATTGATAGTACCGTAGTAGTCGTTAATCTGCTAACCCAAGATGGAGGGCACAATTCCATCCACATATGATTTCCGGTTAGTCATATGTATGTTGAACTCACGTGTTTGATGCATCCACTTGCTTGATTAATAACTTGCTTGAATTGTTGTGACATGAATGTTATTGTGGAAGATTACACTCACTAAGCTAGTTAGCTTACGTCCCTACAGTCCATTCCTTTTGCAGCTATCCCATTTGTGGCTTAGGCGACGTGACACGGCTGAACAAGTACAGAAGCTAGGAGTTTCCCCTAGAAGTTGGAATTTATGTTTTAGACTTCCATAGGAAACTTCTAAGACTTTGATGACTGTATAAGATCGTTAATTATTCTTTTGCGGGGAAATGCCCCTTAGATTTTGTAATATTTATTATGTCTCATGAATTATATCCTACTGCTAATGCATGCCAAATTAACCTTTTATCTCCATTTGGACTTGTACTCTATTGTGTGTAAAGGTACGCCTTACATCTATATAAGACTCTCGAAAGATTGAGGCGGTAACTCGGGAATCTTATATGGTATGTGGCGGACTGTTACGTTTAGGGTACCCTATGGGACGTGACAGTTTAAGTTGGTATCAGAGCACTAGGTTATTAAGCATGACAATAGAGTTTAAAACCGAACCTAGAACTAAGTAACTAGGATAAAATTGGAGTTAAAGCTAGGCTAATTTATAGTTTTCTTGTTGTAGATATCTTTGGGGGAAACCCGTGAAAGAGCTAGAAACTTCACAAAAAGAATGAATGAGACTATGGTGCAATATCGGCTAAGATTAAGGGTGTTATGCGAAGACTTTGCATTAGTGCAGCGACTTAGAACTATAAAGGAGATGTATAAATTGTGGAAAGAAGGTCTAAGGTATACAAGATGGATATCAGTTATAGATCAACTAAGATATGATCCGATTAGAAGAAGGAGATGGACATATGGAGACTATCTATACTTTGGAAAGAGTAATGGTGGAATATGCTGGAGAACCATGCTAAGAGAAGCTACATTTATTTAAAGAATGAAGGAAACCCCACCCACCCAGATTTTAGGATGTGGCATGGTATAGGACCTCTCTATGTGCATGCCCATGATGATCTTGATGACCATAGAGAATGGAATCTTGCGGATATCAGAAATCACATATTATGGCAAGCTAGATACCTTGATCTTATACCATTTTTAGGAGGAGCTCCAGCCCCACAAGTAGGAAATGGAGGAGTACATTTGATTAATGCCCCGGTTATGGAAGAAGAAGATGCAAATGAAGGAAATAATGTGGAAGAGAACAATAATATGGATGATTCTGAAGAGGAAGAGGATCCTGAGGAGGACCCGAATTGGCAGGAAGAGGAAATGCCTAGATCTCCTACCCACCACCATAGCTCCAGAACAACCCAACCAACTACCAGAACCAGTTGTATGGGATTTTGATAGGGATCTTGACATACCCGATAGTGGGAGGATAGAACCCGAGTTCGACCCCACCATGTGGAAGGACATATACCCGGTAGGCGAGCGTCCCCCTGAGGTTGATGCCATAGCCCCCGAGCCGGTAGTTCCAGACCTTGTAGGAGAATAAATGAAGTTGACGATATGATGGGTGAATTCAGAGATAGATGGAACAGGATTTGGGAGGAAGCTGGAAGAGAAGTGGATAGAGAAATGGGAAATAGGAGTGAATCCAATAATGGAGTTGATAGAGAGGAAACAAATCAAGCAGGAGATCAAGAGATGAAGAAGAAGAAGAAGACGAAGAAGCGGAAGAAGAAGAGGAAGATGAAGAACCAGAGCCTTTAGCCCGACCTGCTAGGAGAAGGAGGTTGACTGTGAGGGCATACCTAAGCCAGTTCATCCGAAAGGATGATGGTGGATCTTCTAGTCAAGGACGACTCCCTAGCCCCTCACCGGACGACTCCGAATAAGCCATGGAGGAATAGAGTCGAGTATCCCATAGAGTCCAATAGTATTTCTTTTGAATAGTAGGCAATGCGGGATGCCAATTTGCCTTAGGATCTCTTTATGGTTTAGTATGTTATCTTTCCTTTCCTTGTCTTTTTCCTTTCCATGTCCTTAGATGTTGTTAGATAGACGTTATCGGCTAGTATCGGAAGATTTGATTTGTGTTGTCTAATTTTGTAAGCTTATTTGAAAACAACTCTTGTATGGTGCAACAAATCAATGAAGTATTATGTTGATTCCAAGAATGAAGTTTCACAAACATCCTACTTTTGCATTAGTGGTAGACTACATTCATTATACTTACTTGCATAAACATATTCCCATTTATATCATCACTTGATTCAAAATTTCTTTGTTATTATGATTTCTTGATTTGGAATTTCTTTGATTGTTATGATTTCTTTGCTCTAAGAGCCTCTTTGGTGAACGATTTGGAATTTTGATTTTCTTTGAGTCTTTTGTAAATTCTATAGTTCTTTAAATTATTCCTGGAATTTTCGCAAATTCCTTAATCAAAGTTTTATAAACCGCAAAACTTTGAAGGAGAGATAAAACTTATTAAGACATAATGTGACAGTCGAAACCAGAGAAATCGAAATAGGGAGCAAGAACCACTCCCGAGTGAGGCTAGTAGCGCGAACCAACCAGATTATCCCCAAGCTAACCCATCAGAAGCTGCTCAGCTCGATCCCTAAGTAGCAATGATGAATGCAATTAGGAATTTAACAAACATGTTTGCTGCATTTATCCAAAACCAAAATAAAAACCAACCCCGGAATCCCGAACCAAGTACAAGGGATTCGGCACCTCTACCACCACCTCCACCACCCCCCAGTATAGAGAATGCAAGCGGAGATTCCCTTACCACCTGAGGAGCAATCTATAATGCTCGTTCCACCCCCTCCACCACAAAGAGGATACCAAAGGAGTTCCCTCCCCGATTTTATAAAGAGAATCGCTACTTTGAAGGGGCATTTGGAAAGCCCGACAGGCAGAGGATTGGTTAGCTCAAATTGAGCGCTCCTTTGCAGCTTACGAGACTCCACCACATCTCCGATTGGAGTACGGCACCTACATGTTAAGGTATAACGCACGGGTATGGTGGGAATCGAAGCGAAGGAGTTTGGCACCCCCGATTAGCTGGGAGACCTTTCGCAGGGAGTTCCTAGAGAACTATTTCCCTGCCAGCCTCCGAGTGAGGTATAGCGCAGATTTCTTGCATGTGAGACAAAGAGGCAGAACGATTGAGCAGTACGAGATGGAATTCAATCATCTGCTACAGTATGCTCCTGAATCATACAAAAATAGTGAGGAACTGAAAAAACAAGTATTCTTGGAAGGTATCGATGAAGACCTAAGGGTAAAGATATAGGAATCTGGATTACCGACCTACCTTGAGGTAATTGAGAAGGCCCGGTTGATTGAAGGGGCCAAGAAGAGGAAGTATGTTGAATCGGACAAAAGAGTGTTCGGAAAAAGGCACTTTGACGCCTCCAGCTCAAGCTATAAAGGGAAAAGATTCAAGCCTTACCATGGATTTAAGGATAACCATGGTGGAAAGTTCAACCAAACCAAGCCCAGCATTTCCTGTTGGAAGTGCAAAGGAAGCCACTACCCAAGACAGTGCCCACAGCTGAAGGGCAAGTGCTTCTTTTGTGGCGAGGCAGGCCATCTAGTCTATGCTTGCCCAAAGAAGATGGCAATAACCTGCTACCTTTGCAAGGAAAAGGGTCACGTAACCTCCGAGTGCCCTCAACGGAAAAGTGTGGCTACCCGGCCTTATGGAAATCCGGGAAATGATAACACCCAAAGATCTGGTAGCAAGGGTGGAAGTCGTGCAGCTTCAGCCATGCATGGGATGCGGCTGTGCAACTTTGAAGGCCAATGGATGATCAAGGATGATGAGGAGGAAGGCATGGAGTTGGCCACACTGGACCAAGGCGATGATGTAGATGGCGGCTTAGTGACAGGTCAGTAACAAGTTCCTTTTAAGATAAAAGTTCTTTGTTTTCTTAGCAAGTTTTAAAAGAATTAAAACTGTAATAAAGGAAGAGTTGCAATCTGGAAACCTTGGAATAGATAGCTGTTGAGTGATTAGGACCAAGTAGTGATAAATGTTTATGGTAACAGGACGCATAGGAGTAAATGGGAATGAAGCTTATGTGTTGTTTGATACGGGAGCAACCCACTCCTTTATCACTACCAGCTTGGCTAAGCAGCTTGGACTACCCATAGCCATGACAACCACAACCTTAAGGATTAAACACCCACAGGTAGTGTTGTGTCGACCCGAGAGATAATAAAGGATTGTTTGCTAGAAATCCAAGGACATATCTCAGCAAGCGATTTGATAGTTTTGGAGATGAGTAAATATGAAGTTATCCTTGGGATGAATTGGCTAAGTAAGGTTAAAGCCATTGTGGATTGTCAAAGAAAGATGATAAGTTTTGATGACCACAGGAAGGAGAGAGTAGACTTCCTTGGAGAGACATGGTGCGAAGAGATTACGGGTTAAGCTCCTTCGAGCTAATGATGGAAGATGAGGAAATTGTGCCAATAGAAGATGCTTGGGTTAGAGAGGAGAAAGGAGAAAAGAGAGACATACCCTGGTAAAGAGTTTGAGGATGTATTTCCCGAAGTCTTACCCGTTTACCACCAAAAAGAGAGATTGATTTGAAATCACTCTAGCCCCAGGTACAGAACCGATATCAAAGGCACCATACCGGATGGCCCCGGTGGAATTAAAGGAATTAAAAACCCAATTGCAGAGCTTTTGGATCAAGGATTCATAAGACCCAGCGTGTCGCCATGGGGCACCGGTGTTGTTTGTAAAGAAGAAGGACGGGTCTATGAGATTATGTATCGATTACGGGAGTTGAATAAAGTCACAATCAAAAATCGATACCCCCTTCCAAGAATCGATGACCTCTTCGATCAGCTTCAAGGGGCGAGTGTGTTCTCGCGCATTGATTTGCACTCGGGTTATCACAAGTTGAGAATAAAGCCGGAAGACGTGCCTAAGACAGCCTTTCACACACGGTACAGGCACTATGAGTTCTTGGTGATGCCATTTGGGTTAACCAATGCACCGGCTACATTTATGAACCTTATGAACCGAATTTACAAACCACTCTTGGATAAGTGTGTAATCGTGTTCATATATGATATTCTGATCTATTCCAAAACTAGGGAGCAACATAAGGAGCACCTAAGGATGGCGTTACAAACCTTAAGAGAAAATAAATTGTATGCCAAGCTATCCAAGTGTGATTTTTGGTTGGATAGGATATCTTTTCTTGGGCATGTGGTGACCGGAGATGGAATATCAGTTGACCCCGAAAAGATTAAAGCTGTAGTGGATTGGAAACAGCCTGAAACGGTAACCGAAGTGAGAAGCTTCCTAGGTTTGGCTAGTTATTACTGCAAGTTTGTGAAAGATTTCTCCAAGATTGCCAAACCTCTGACTCAACTGACACAAAAAGGATGAGAAGTTCGTGTGGACAGATAAGAGGGAGCAAAGTTTCCAAGAGTTGAAACAACGCTTGGTGTCAGCTCCAATTCTAGTATTGGCTGACCCGAAAAACCTTACACAGTGCATAGTGACACCTCCAGGAATGGTCTCGGATGTGTACTGATGCAAGAGGGAAAAGTCATTGCCTATGCCTCTAGGCAATTAAGGCCTCATGAGCAAAATTATCCAAAACATGATTTAGAGTTGGCCGCTGTGGTTTTTGCCTTGAAGTTATGGAGATATTATTTGTATGGACAAAGGTGTGAAGTGTACACAGATCATAAGAGTCTCAAATATTTGTTCACACAAAAAGAATTAAACATGAGGTAGAGACGGTGGTTGGAACTCATAAAGGACTATGACTTGGGAATCAATTACTGTCCGGGAAAGGTAAACGTTGTGGCTGACGCCTTGAGCAGAAAGAATTATGGAGAAGTAGCAGCCCTAATCATAGAGCAAAAAGAGCTGATAAAGGAATTCGAAAGGTTAAGAATTGAGTTCGTAAGGCAAGATGTCGAAATGGAGATAGCAAATTTGGTCATGGAACCTTATAAAACAATTCCGAAATAAAGACATTTCAAAACTTCCACTCTCTCAAGTGAAAAATTATTCAATTAAACAAAGCTTTGCAAAAGTTTAATTACAAAACATGGGCTCCACTATGCCCTTTAAAGAATATAACAAATTTAAATCATAAATCCAACTCTCACTAATACAAAACAAAAAGAAATAAAATAACTAAACTACATCAACGCTCCTAATCACTTTGCTCAACCACAAATCCTCTCTGAATCATCACAAGTGCCCAAAAACTGAGTCAAGCATCATCACATCAATCATTATCATCAACTCCATCAACAATCGTCATGCCCCAAGAGGTACCCTAAACGTAACAGTCCGCCACACTCAATATTAAAGCTTAAGTATGACAACTTTAGTCATTCCAGAAGCTTCGATATTAAGTGTAAGGCGTGCTCTCATAAATTTAGAGGATCATACATGGAATCATGAAGCTTAAGAAGATATAACAACAAATTAAGAAAAGAGGATTCACATTATTCATTTATTCTTAACAATAGTCTTACAAATCTTAAGGGCATTTACCAGCTGCAACTAACTATAATCTATTACAAGAATATTTCTATAAAGTCTATATCTTATCCAACACTAAACTTCATCTAGAAATTTCTTGACCAAAAAGGAAAATACGTAGTTGCAGGGTTCACGTGGCCTCAACCACAAATAGGTGAACCGCAAAAGATATCTATAGGCGTATAAGCTAATAGGCTTAGTGAGAACTATGTCCATAAATCACTTCTTGTGCAATGAAATTCAAACAAGTTATTTAAGCAGTCAAATGAAATACAACATAGATGTGGGCAAACAAGGCTTATAGTTTTCCAGGAACTATATGTTGAATGGATTTATGCCTTCCATTCGAGGTTTGGTGATACGTAACCTCAAAACAAGTAGTTTTAGTTAAAAAATTTATGCTTTCGATCAATACCGCCAAGCATATTAAGTCTACTTGAATTGAGCCATGTTCTTGGACTTTCCGCCAAGCATTTAATTCCATGTTGCCAAGCAATCGCTTTCGATCAATCCGTTAAGTGTTGCTTTCGACCTAAGCTACCATCCTTCTCACCCGAGGATAATAACCCAATGCAATGTGACTCACTTCGTGGTATGCATGGATCAATTTATTTATGATATCATAACATCATTATTATCAAATTTAAGGTGATCAGAGAATTTCATACAAATCAAGTGTTATACTAAAACAAACATTTAATCAATCCTGGCGTCAATATTCTTAGGATCCTTTCAATAAATTTTCTTACATACATATCCATTTGTCTTTTCTTAATTCTAATACGACTAGACTACAAGCACAATCAAGTAAAGCATTTTAAGGAAATAAACTCACGATGCCATGTCGACACTTCTCTAAACGGATAAGTTGTTCACGCACTCCACTTAGTCGAAATAATCCTCGGGTTATAGGTATTCTTCCTCAGAATCACCTAGTCAAGGAAAATACCCAAAATGAGTATTTCTTGATGACTTTCTTTAATTTTGATAAAACAATGTCATAAAAACGTCAAAGTTCATATAAGAGAAAATTCCAATTTAAAATGGCCATAACTTGGTCATTTTAACTCGAAATTACGTATATAATATATCGATTTCTACCTACTCGAAAATATCTATCCATTTCTAAAACTATTTTTATCAAACTAGATCATTTATGCTCCGAAACAATGGTGATCAGATTCATCACGAATTTTTCCTAACCCAAAAGCAATTTGTTTCGAACATTAAATCATTCAAAAATTTGTTTGATAAATACTTAGTTATCTATATAGTTAAAAAACTCCTTTTTCATAGTTATTTAGCTCATATTTTATTCATGCTCAAGTATATGTTGTCCAACCATGTTCTTGGTAAAACAATGTTAATTAAGGATTTAGAAAACTATAGATTACAATAAATTCATTTTGTAAATCCTTTTAAAATGCATATCTTAATTTCCTTTATTTTCAAAGAATTTATGTTTGTCTTACTATTTTTCTAAATGACCCTTTGGATAAAAATGAATTTCTTCTTTTCTAATTTCTCAACATTAGTGCTACTTTTCCTGTCTGTTTAATTTGACTATTTATTTGAAAAATCTTGGTTTTGGAAACTCTTATTTTCGTTTTAAAGGATATTCTTATTATGAAAATTAATCTAGTATCAAAGTCATCTTCTTTTTTTTAAGATACAAGAAATATATAAAGGATTTAAAAAGCTTTTTCAAAACAAAAGTAGCTTTTAAAATTGTACTGAGTTCTTCTTGAAGCTTGGAAAAGAATTTTACTTTGGCTTAACCATAGATTTTATATTTCATGTAAAACTATCCTTTAGGTGATAAAATCTCATTTTTATCAAATATAATTGGAGCTTTGAAAATTTGGATAACAATCTTATTGGGCATGATTTATGAGAAATAATAACAAGCAAAAATAACATAAACAATAAATAAAGCCAAGT
Source organism: Combretum micranthum (assembly GCA_024138025.1). Lineage (NCBI taxonomy): Eukaryota > Viridiplantae > Streptophyta > Magnoliopsida > Myrtales > Combretaceae > Combretum > Combretum micranthum. The sequence continues at coordinate 514,247 of JAMXBD010000649.1, forward strand.
ATTGGGAGTCTTAGCTTCTTCAAGGCTCCCAGGACTAAGAAGTAGACTAGTCCCAAAAGAAAGAAATAAAATGAAAGAAAGAAAAAATTTGTTTTGACTTGATGAGGACAAGTCTAAGAATAAAGACTAGTCTTAAAACATCAAGAAATAAATAAATTGCAATGAAAGAAATAAATAAATTACTTTGCATGAAAATAAATAAATTGCAAATGAGCTTATATGCTCTAAAGAATATATATATATAGATACATAATAATACTTAGATATAATAACGATAATAATATAAACAAAGTAAAATAACAACATAAATAGATATTCATAAACAAGAACAATACATGAACATAGTGTAGCTTCCATAACATTTAATTTTGGGAAACTCACACCATGGTCATGTAAAGTTACATGACATGAGAAAAGAATATGTAAAGAAAAGTTTACCTAAAGAGGGTTTTTGAAGTATTATGTGGTTATGGGTTTTGTTCATGTAGAAGGTGGTTTGAGATTATTTTGAGAGAGTTTTGAGAGAGTATTTAGAGAGAGTATTGAGAGGAAAAATTGAGAGAAATTTGATAGAAATTTATGGATAGTAATTGTGTGAAAGAAGTGAAAGAGGAGGGGGTATTTATAGGAAATTAGGAGTGAGTTTTTGTGTTATTTAAATAAAAGAAAAATAAAACAAAAATGAGAGAGATGAAAAGGGGTAGGGGGGGGGGCGCAGCACCTGGCCACATAATGGAGGGAGGAGAGAGGAGATTTGTTTCGTATTTTTGTTAAATAAAATGTAATATTAAGTAAGGTAGATGTGAAATAAAGTTATGAAAAAGGTAAAAAGTAAAGGTAATAGGTTATGGTGTTGTAAGAGTAGGTGTTAGAAAAAGTAGAGATAAAAGAATAGTGTAGAATAGTAGTTAATAGTGTAATGTAAAGTAGTGTAACTAATAAAGTACCGGTAGTAAGAAAATACATGTATAATTACGATATTTGATATTTTTACTTACCGAAAAATTATAAAACTGATATTTTGAAAACCTTACATTTTTACGAGTCTAATGGTATATCCGGAATATTTTTACTACTCCGAGCCCCGGGATACGCTTTTCAAGAACTATATCCATTCGGGTTCAAAACTATTCATAGTATTATTAATCTGATCTTTTTAAGCTTTCTTATGTAATTACGAACTATTCTATATACTAATCTCCTCCTTACTTTCTTAGGGTTGCTTATTCAAGATTGCCGGACTTAAACCATTACGTCTAACTAGGGATTTGTTTACTTTTAAGGTTTTTTGTTAACTTTCGAATTAGGGTTTAAGTTAAACCGATTCCAAAACTTTGGGGGTTTACAACAACAACATCATCATTAACAAGGAACACCATCATCATCTTCATTAAATCATCATTAATATCATCATCACCAACATTATCCTCATCATCATCCTCAATATATCACCTAAAAAAGAAAAAGAACAATAACAACAATAACAAGCCGAAGCTATGAGCCCTGGTTTTCTTTATAATCAAGTTTAGCTTCGAGAGCCGAATTGGAAACCGAAACCTTAGACTGGAATAGCTAGGGTTAGCAAGAAGCCTAGAAACCCTAAGTTCGGCTCTACCGAGAATAAAACTATAAATCTTTTGAGAGCAAGCTAATATAGATTGTAGTTCTAAAAAATATATCGAAGTATAAAAAGATCAGTTTTTAGAAAATTATCTATTTCGAATCCAACCGGGATCCGTTCCGGAAAACCATCCCTCTGGACTCGAAATTAGAGAAATATTCCGAAATACTCATTAAGACCAGAATTTAATAAGAAATTTAAAAATGTATTTATTATAATTTTTCGGTTTATAAAAATTACAGTTATAGTCTTTATATCGTATTTTTTTTTACTAACCGGTAACTTAATTGTCTAATCTACTATTCATTACTATTCACAAGTACAAGCCCATACCCTACTAACACTCACAAACCATACCCTTACTCTTACGTCCTTACAATCAAGCCTTACTTTATTACATCACATTCCTTACATTTACTTTTCCAATACATTTTATTACACTTTTAATTTAAAAAATTTGTACAAAAATTATTTCTCTCCCTCTCTCTCCCTCAATGGCCGGCGCACACCCCCCTTTTGTCTCTCAATTGTTTTATTTTTTTCCTTCTTTATTTTAATCACATAAACCTTAATTCAACTTCCTATATATATTCTTTTATGCCTTCTTTTCTCTTTCTTCATTTCAATTTTGCAAAAATTTTACAAACTCTCTCTTTTCTCTCAAGCTTGTCGTGACTTCCCTTCCCTATACACACACACACACATTTTTCTTCTTCAACTCCTCTTGCTTACAAAGCTTAAATAGGTATAGATCTAAACTATACTACCACAAAGACATGTAATGGCTATATCATTAATGTGTGGATTCATAAAAATCCCTATGAGCTTCATGCTAGGGACATGAAATCACTAGAACATGAAGATCAAGCCATTACAAGTTGTGGATCTTGTGATTAAAGCTTGTATTTTCCTCATAATCATAATATATGTTCATATAGTGATGATTTCATGTAGGAATCTTGCTACTACATTATTGTCATAAGTAGTATACTTCATTTCATGCATTTAACATGATCATTACACATAGATCTAGCTTTTAAACATTTATTCTCTTACATGATATTATAGATCTCATGCATTTATTATGTTTAGGATGAGTGAATGGTCCTAAATATCTTGTCTTATGTAAATGAATGTTTTATTACACCTAAAAGCTAGGATATTTATGAAGGTGAGCCAAAAAGCTCAAGAACAAATTTGGATTTATAAAAACAAACTTTTGTAAATTCGGATGGAAAATGAGTTGCATTTTGAAAACCTATTTTTCAACTCCAAAGCATGATTTTATGTGAAAAAATGAAGAGCTTATAGAATAGGTAACAATAGAAATGATTTTTGTAAGTTAATGGTAGGTCTATTAAGAGAAATTTGTTAAACAAGAAATATTTACAAGATAGAAAAATTTGATCTTAGAATAGTTACATGAAATTCATAACTAGGAAACGAGGAGATGTAAACACCTATTTTTCAAACTCAAAATGGAAGTTTCATTAAGGAAATAAAGTCATTAGGGGAGAGTAATAATGGAGCCTTAATTTTTAAAGTATCAAATGAGTTTTCCTCAAAGAAATTACTCAAAAACCATTTTTTTTTTTTTTTTTTGCAAAATTCGGATTTAGGAATAGCTAATATATAAACACTTGTTTACAATGTGTAAAATGAGGATTTATGTTGAAAAATGAAGACCTTAAGGAACAGATATGGTAAAAACTTAATTTTAACAAGAATAAAAAGATTTTTATTAAGGAAAATCTCTAAAACAAGTGTGTTAGTCAAGAACACAAAATTGAACTTACTAGGTTAAGTATTCATGATATCTTGTAAAGTAGAAATTTTCAAAAATATTTTCTAATAGAAGATCATCATGAATATGCATATAGGAAGCTTATAACATACCATTCATGATAGTGATTTGTTGTTATTGCATGCTTATTTGGCATGGATAGTAGAAATATCATAATTCCTCACAAAAACAATTTCGAAAAAGGGAATTCGGTTACTGATCAGATCTGTTTGGATCTTTTCAAGACTTAAAATTTTTCAAAATTGAGATATTATATTAGAATTAGATAGATCTTTCGAAGTAGATAGGAATCGGTATATAATTTATGAAATTCCGAGTTAAAATGACCAAGTTATAGCCATTTTAAGTTTGAATTTCCACTAATGACGAGAATTACGAACTTAATGGTTTTTATGAAATAAAATAGATTAGATATGAGTTAAAAATACTCATTTGGGTATTTCTTTTGTTTAGGTGACTTGGATCCCGAGGATTCATAACCACCGGATTACTATTACTATAAAACCGGCGACCAATAGCTGAGTGAGTATTGCTTTTTAATTTCATTTCTTGCTTGCGATTGTAGTAATTAGTTGCACTAGACCATAAGGCAAAAGATAAAGTGGAATTGTATAATGGGAATTATGGGGGATTATGTATGTTTATTGTTGAGTTGAGAAATGGTATTAAGAATATCGGAATCGGGTGATTAACTTATGCTTGTTTAGAGTATTATAGGAGTGATTGTCTGCGAAATTGTTGATCACCTAAGAAATTGGTATTAATAACTATTCGAATTAATAAATTAATATTGACATAATCACTTCACGATGGGGATGGAGCATTAGCATATGTTGATTACCCGTGATCCGTAAACGGCTAAAAGTTGGTTGATCGTGATCCATAAACGACATAAGTTGGTTATCTATGATCCATAAATGACTTATTAATTCAATGGTAGTACCGTAGTATTCGTTAATCTGCTAACCTCGAATGGATAGCATAAGTCCATTCACATATGATTTCTAGTTGATCATATGATTGTTTGTTCATGTGGTTGATGCATTCCATACGATTGAATAATTAACTTGATTGATTGAATTGCTATAAATGTCTTAATGGAAGTATTCACTCACTAAGTTAGTATAGCTTACGCCCCCAAAGCTTTTTCTTATTGCAGTATACCTATATATGGTTAAGGCCGAGGCATCCTACCGAGCAAGTACAAGAATTATGAGTTTCCATTAGAAGTTTACATTTGATTTTGTGTAGAATTCCATAGAGAACCCTATTATTTATCGGATGACTATAAAAGACTGTTATTAAACTCAATATTATTTTGCGGAGGAATGCTGCTAGAACTTTTGTAATTAATTATGTGGACTCGTGGTTTATATTTTGATGCTTATAATATGTCAAATTAAACTATTTATCTCCATTGGTTCATGTATCTATTGTTGTAAAGGTATGCATTGCATCTGTACGAGACTTTGGTATGGTTGTGGTAGCAATTCCTATGTCTTATATAGCTTGCGGTAGACTGTTACGTTTAGACTACCCTTTGGGGCGTAGCCGAAGGTCAGTACACAGTACCACAAGAACATGCAGTGTGACACACGGCTTAACTAGATGCAATGCATCAATCCACAAGTTATTATCTTTCCATAAAAATAAACAAATCAACAATGGAGCACTCACACTTCGAAACAAGCCAATGGGAATCTAGGGGTCCTAAATAACAGTAGCTACTTAGGGGGTTGATATAAGCAATCCGAATACCTATACCCCCTATATCTATTCCATAAAAGTAATCTCATCTAGAGTTTGTAGACGTTACTCAACTTTACTTAACTTAGTCCACAACATGAATCTAGTTCACCCGTTCCCGTAAACGTTGAACTAAACCATGGTATTTTCCTTCAAGTTTAAGCAAATGTTATATAGACACTACACTTTCCATCAATCACTCGCTTAACCATAAAAAAATCGCTATTGCATCATAACATACCACTGCATCATGACTAAGGTTAAAGCGCCTAACTACCGTGTCATTACATCATGACAAGGTTGTCGCTCATCAAACCAGATTCAACGACGTAATAGACAACCAACACTCATCAATTATTAAGCCGTCTTTAAGTTTTTAATTCATTTAGGATGCCTATCCTATCAATCATCATGTAAGTTACTGCGTACCTTGAATATGAAATCCAAACATAGCCTCAGAAGAAATTTTAGAAGATAATCTAGAAGATAAATCATATATCCACTTCTATTAAGGAAAGAACTCGTATAAGAAACTAAAAACTAATCATCCACTTTTTCAAACTTTTATTAACCCTATTTGACCAGAAACTAACTTAGAACCCCACTACGGCTGCGAAGATCGTCTCGCCAAAATATGGACAGTTCTCCTTTATCTGTCAAAGAATTTTTTTTCTCTTTGTTTATAGTGTTTTATTACAAAAGCATCAACAAAAAATTCATATACCAAAAACATTCATTTTCCAAGTAAACACACATTTGAAACAACATATTCCCCATATTATTCAAAGAACCTCCTAATTCATTCATCTAAGCTAATTATTAGCTATTAACCCATTTTAGCTTAACCTTTGCCAAATTGATTAGAATTAATCATTTAATTGATTTACTAAATCAAGTTGATTAAACTTAAACAATCTAATTCATTTTAGCTTAGTGAAGTTCATTAAGTCATGTTGTACTTAAATCATTACTAATTCATTATATATCTAGGATCTGTGTCAATTCGAGCTTACATTAACTTAAACTTAGCCAAATTAATTAACCTTAATCATGTAATTCAAAAGCTAAGTCAAATATGGTTAAAATAACGCAATCTAATTCATTTTAAGTCATTCAAATCTATTTAATCAAGTTAACCTAAGTTTGTTAGCTAAGTTCATTTTATAACTAACTTCTATATTTAATTCAACTATTTATTAAATCTACAAATGCACTCAATTCATGCTTAATTATATCAATCAATTAACATAACACATCAAATATCACTTATCTATCTCATTTTAGTCCAAAAAGATCCATTACCTAAGCAAAACACATTTAACATGCAAAATACAAATTTTTAAATTAGTTTGTAAAACACAATAGCTAGAAAGAACCAAAATTTTAACATTGATGAGCTTCGAATTTTTAAAAACTTAAAACATGCAAGTTTTGGATATCTTTTTAAGGTTTCTATATCAACTTGAATCACCTCAATCAGAGGTCATATGAAAAAGTTATGGCCAAAATACGATCAAGCTGCGAAACAGGGCAACATTAAAAAATGAACGTCGTCACTTCTACACTGGCGGTGTAAAGCTCAATGCCGGCAACTTAGAGGGTCAACACTGGCAGCGTTGAAAGCAGTGGTTAAGAAAATGCCTTATGATCACTTCAACACCAACTCAAAGCCAGCAGCGTTGAAGCTACAGGAGGCGGCATTAACAACAGAATAGCTTTGCGAAAACATGGTTTTTTACACTTTGCTCTTATCAAAACTTTTTCAAATTATCCACTAAGCTTCCTACCACTTGATATATGAATTTAACATCATCAAACATGTATGCTCTTCACTAATATCACATGAAACACTTCGATCAACACATTAAACAACCCAATTCTTCAAACCCCAAACTATTATTCATCTTCTTCCTCCTTCACAATCCAACCTCCAACAAGCATATATCAACAAATACATAAATAAACAGCATTCTCAACTCATTTCTAACATCCATATATCAATTATAAGCTTGTAAATAACAATTAAAACAAAGATGATTCAATATAGAAAACTTAGCTTTTGAGACACATGCATAAATGAACTTCTTTCCACACTTCTAGCTTGATTCCTATTTCCTATCTTCTTCCTTAGCTTTAATTTATCTTCTTGACCTTGTCTAGGATTTGAGATTGAGAGGGAGATATCAAAGGAAAGAGAAAGGAAGAAAGAAAGAAAGAAAAGAAGAAAGAAAGAAGGAAACGTGAAAAATGAAAGAAAAAGAGAAGAGGGCAGGGAAAGAACAAGAAAAGAAAAGGGATAAGGATATAATTAAAATACTATGGAATAAGGATACTAGATTTAGAACTTTCAGATCAATATCTTTAGTTCTAAAAATATTTAGGAGATGATTTCAAAACCAATAGGTTAGAAATTAAGAACTTAAAATAAGAACTTAATTTAGGAATTTGTTTAGATCAAATTGATATTTAATTTGAGTTCAGTTTAAGAACTGATATTTTATATAATCAAATGAACTCAAATTTTGTAAAGATTTAAGAATTAGTGTTTAGGCTAAGAATCAAGAGTTTGGGAATCCTCTAAACATTTTAAATAACATGTTTAGAGATTAGGAATTGAAATCTCAAATTTCAACTTAATTAATTACTAATCTAATTATGTCAACTTGTCTAATTATTTCCTATACTTTATTTGATTCATTTAATCTATCTAAACTCAATTTTTAATCTTGGTGAAGGTTTGAGGTATTTCACTAAGTAAACACACATTTGAAATAACATATTCACCATGTTATTTATGGTTTATTCTAACTCATTAACTTAAGCTAATTATTAACTCTTAACTCATTAATCCTAGCCAAATTGATTAGAGTTAATCATTTAATTCAATTACTAGGTCATATTAATTAAACTTAGTCAATCTAATTCATTTTAGCTTACTAAAGTTTTTTTAGTCAAGTTAGACTAAGATTGATTAACCAAGTTCATTTTACATCTAAGATTTCTATTAACTTGAGTCTATATTAACTTAATTTAGCTAAGTTGATTAAACTTAATCAATCTAATTCATTTTAGTTTATTCAAGTTTATTAAGACAAGTTGAACTTAGATTATTAAATAGATTCATTTTATATCTAACTCTATATTTAATCAAATTATTTATTAAATTTTTAAATTCACTAAACTCATGCTTAATCATATCATTGAATGGACATAAACCATTAACTATCATTTATCTATTTTATTTTAGCTCAAAAAGATTCATTTTATACTTAAACACATACATATAACTAGTAAAACAAGTTTTTAACTTTGTTTTGAAAATATAGCAGGTGGAATCAATCAAAATTTACCTCAATACTTTTAGAATTTGGAAAAACTTAAAATATGAAAATTGTAGATCTCTTTTCCATGGCCATGATCTGGCTTGCTTCATTTGAAAATTCATGCTGTGAGGAGATCATGGCTCATATTACAGCTGTGATGAACAAGGGATCCCAACTACTCATTTTCCTTGTTTTTTTACCTTACTTTTATCAACATATAACATATCTTTAATCAAAACATCATTTAAACATCATATAAGCTAGTTTTCATACTTTTAACACTTCTATACTCATTCAACAACATGAAACACCTCCAAACCATTCCATCAAACCCCATATCCACTATTCATCATCACCTCCAATAATGCATAAACCACATATATCTGTTATTCAAAAATTTTATCACAAACCCAACTTAAATCTAGCATCAACTCAACATATACGTATGTAAACAATAACTAAAGCAAAGGAAATGACAACTTATCTTTTTGACAAACACATGCAAACTTGATCTTCCTCCTTATTCTTTTTTCCAAATTGATAGAACTACTTCTAGCTTGTTTTTCATCTTTAATCTTATTTCAAAATTTGATTTCTCCTTTGATCCTCTTAGAATTGAGATTGGAGATGATTTGAAAAAAAAGAAGAGAATGACAAAGAAAGAGAAATAAAGGGAAAGAAACAAAAGAGAGAGAAAGAGAGAAAAAGAAGAAAAGGATAAAACAAAGGAATTAGAAGATATTTTAGGATAAAGGTATTAGGTTTAGAACTTTCAGATCAATATCCTTAGTTCTCGGAATATTTGGAAGATGATTTCAAAATGAATAGGTTAGAAATTAAGAACTTAAAATAAGAACTTGATTTAGGAACTTAGTTTAAATCAAATTGATATTTAATTTGAGTTCGGGTTTAAGAATTGATATTTTTATATAAGTAAATGAACTCAAATATTGTGAGGGTTAAGAAATTAAAATTTAGACTAAAGTTTAGGGATTTAGGAATCCACTAAACATTTAAACAACACGTTTAAAGCTTAGGAATTCAAAATTTCATATTTTAACTTAATTAATTACTAACCTAATTATGTCAACTTATCTAATTACATCCTATAATTCATTTGATTCATTTAATCTATTTAAACTCAATCTCTAACTTAGGTGAAGGTTTGGAGTATTTTAGAAGAAATTTCTATGAAGATCTAAGTCATTAATATTATAACATAAATGTTCAACTACTATATTAGAGGCAATAAAATGTCTATGAAAGAAAAAATATTACATAGAGATTGATATCACATTAAAGTCACAACTGTTGGACCATGCTACATCTCATCAATAAACAAAAAACAAGTCCGTGGAAAAATTGAATGATGAAAATGACAAATTGACAATTCACAAGAGCCATAGGACAATGGAATGATTTGAAGCATGCAATAAAATTGCTCAAAAACCCTTTAGACTTCACTAAAGGAACTTTTAGTTCAGGGAAAAATGTAGAGGGTTATGTTAATAATTGGTTTTTAGCTCAATTTTAATCCTTAATTAAATTTCTAAGTTAGTAGTAAGATTTAAGAATCATACCCATTTTTAAGGACATGTTAGAGAAATATCAGTTGGTAGGTTCGAAAATTGAAATTGTTGAATTATATTGATTTGGTTTTTTATGGCCAGTACTTAATTTTTTTCATGCACCAAAATAGGTTCTAAAAGGATAGTTTGAGTCATTTAGTTTCTTGTATGCCATAAAATATTCTTAGGCTTTCTTAAGCCTTGGGCTTATATTATAAAGGAAATGGGCTTATGTCTTAAGAAGTCATTTAGGCCAAAGTTTAATCTAAGCCCATGAATCTTAAGAAGAGAAGAAGGCTCAAATATTGTTGTTAGATTACAAGAAGTGATTTTATGGTGATCTTTAATTTTTTAACTCAGCTATCCATCTTTGAGCATTTGTCCATTAAGATTGTTATTCAAACTAAATAAACAAGATCCTTCCTCTTATCATTTCCATCATTTGAAGTGTCAACAAGTTTTGTACAAATGTTGTTATTTAGACTATAGAAGTTTAAACATCAAATTTAATTAGAGTGCATCAAGAACATATTCAATTCGCTATCATATGCATTTTTAAGAATTCCAATTTGCTAGTTCTATCCTCCATGCCTCTCTCTATAATAATATTCTATGATTGATTGACTTGAGACTTGTTCAAGGTCGACTTATACACCTACTACACGTGATCAATCAATTACAATATCCTGCAAGTAGTAACTTTTGCACATATTAAACATCAATATGATTGATCAACTTCCATTTCCTGTATTAAAAATTATTATTTTTTAAGATATACAACATAAGACAACAGTGTAAATTATGCTTTGTGTTATTGCTATTTTGCGAAATACGTATTTCTAAACATAAATGAGCATGATAACAAAACAAAATAGAAATATAAACAAACTGGTGGGCATTTAGCTTACTTGTGTGGCTTATAAAGCGGCAAAATTTTACCACTTTATTGGACAGACATCCGCATGGCATATGTAGCTGCAAGTATTTTTACTACTTAATAAGATAAATAAAAAATATATTTCGTGGATCGGCTCCTATTTCCCCACTTGGACTCAATAGGTTATGGAGAAATTCCCACTATTATTGAGAGAATATATTCATTAATTTAAGCATAAAAGAGATACAACATAAACCATCAAAACTAATTAGGATCTCTAACGTCCCTTTTATATACATTACAGCTTACATCTCTAACAAGTAGGGAGACAATATTGCCAGGAGGCACAAAAACAGTAACTTTATGTATGGTAACAGAATGCATTGGGTTTGCCATGTGATGAGCCACTTAATTTGCTTCGTTTCGTGTATGTTAGATTCCGGACAACCTTGCACTCATGTATATGTTAAAATTTTAATTTTACTTGTATGATTATACAAATTTACGATTTTATGAGGCTTTTTAAAGTTAATTTGTGCATAACATCAAAGTATTGTAAAATCTTATAATTTTAACCGATTTTATATGTAAACTCAATGGATTTTACATTTTAAAATCAACTCTAACGATTTCATCTATTTAATTTAAATAAGTTAAAATATGAAAAATATAACCATTCTTTTACAAGCTCATAAGTTTTTACCATATTACATTTTTTTTATCATATTCTAATTTTGTTTATTTCTTGCAAAGTTCACAACAGAATTTATTTATGTTAATTTATTTATCAATTAAGAACTTAATATAAATCAAGAGATTTGATTCTTCTTCAATTTATAACTCTTTTAAAATAAAATAACACAAAAACAATTAAATTTCAACTCTACTTTTTTGTGTATTTTATTCTATAGGTTAAGAGTTATTATGAAGAAAACTTACTTTTCTTTTTAATATTCATTACATATTGCAAGTTTTTTATAATTTTTGTATGTATAATTATAGTTTTACAAAATATTTTATATAAGTCGTAAAAACTTACGTTTTTTTAGTTCCGATTCTATAAGAATAGTCAAAGAATGTGCTTAGAATTTTCATTTTGCTTATGCAAAATTTGACTATTTGTTCTTTTCGTATCGTCTTTTCCTCAAGAATGTTATCAAATGTTCTCAATTCTCCATAAAATAAAAAAATAAAAAAAAAATCAACACACAAATTTCTAATTTTTCCAATTTTTTTGAGACCAACGTCGTCACATTTTCATTTGTCAAGAGCATTTTTAATCAATGGTAATTATTTGTTTATTTATGTTAAAGAAAACTGAAAGCTGCCAAATGTGGGGAAATGTCATGAATGACGATACCTTGCAGTGGCCGCCTAATATATGAGTCCACCCAAGTCGATTTCATGCGTAGACCTTGCAGTGACTACTTGCACCCATAGAAAATTCACAGAAAATTCTACTTTCAACTCACCCGAAAATGTTGTATTAATGTATCAACATAATTGTGTGGATATAAAGTGATATCAGAACAGTTAATAGATTGAGTGGAAATGATAACTTCTAGTACGTAATAAATGTGGAGAACCACCGCAAAGCGTATATATATACATATAGAGTCATTGTTAATTTTTATTTCCAAACACCTTTACTGAGTCTTCAGAGAAATATTATTTATAAGGTGGGTAAAGAGAGATTTTCAGCAATGAGTATCTCTATTCATAAATTACCAAATATAACAACTGTAAAACAATTAGCAAGTGGGATGTCCAATGCCCAAGCTAAGCATTCTCTCTTAATTAAGGACCCGTGCTTATTTAAGAATCTCATTTTATTCACCAAGAACCTTTACGTGGTGGTTTTTAGCATAAATTCTTGTACCATAAAGGCTAAGGACCAAGATATTCTAATATAACAAGATTATTTCTTATTTAGCCATCTTTTTTAAAAATAAAATACATAAATACAATATGGATAAAACTAATACATAATTACTATTGCTATATCACATACGATATAAGTTTTTTGTTCTGTATCGCATTTCTAAAGTACGATATATATTTAGACATGTATTGCATGAATAACATGCAATACATATTCATTGTATATTATTCTATCGCATGTTGGATATGCAATACCCATGTAAATTTTGATATCATATATCTTACATGTAATGCAATAATGGTAAGGTGATAATTTTTTTCTTTTAATTTATTTCTTTGTAATTTTTTTTCTTAAAATTGGTTCACATATTTTTCACTCCTAATATAACACTCAATTGAAGTTTGTTTGTAATGAACACTACCTTACATAACTTCATTAAATAAGGTTGGCTCTAGCTAAAAGTGGTGCAACATGCCTTTTCACCACTAATATGGATTTCGATTTTCAAATTTATATTTTTTTCAGTTATTCTCAATTTACAAATTAATCATTAATACTTGTTAAATTTTTGGAATACCTTGTAGCATTATTATAACATCAATTTCTTTCTTACAATCTTAATCATTAATTATACATAATAATATTTTAAGAGAAAGTTAATTTAAAAGATCAATTTCTCCACTATTGTATTTTAAGCATTTTACACCTTATGGTTTGCATGCACGCATATATATATATATATGGCTAGGAGACATGCTTTATAACATGTACTGGAGATGGGTTTGTTATCTCCATAATGTTGTCCCATTTGTATCCCTACGAACAAATTTCTTACATGTATCAAATAAATTTAAAAAAAAATCATTAAAATAAAGGAAGTATTACATAATACATATCAGATGTTTATTCTCAGGAACACGATTGGGATAGCAAATTTTTTTCACATGAGAGATGGGTTTGATGTTTCTTTTGTATACCTACAAATAAATATCTAACATGTGTCAAATAATTTAAAAAAAAAACCCCTAAAATAAAAAAAAAAAGTACTTCATGACATAGATGTTTATTCATGAGAACATAAATGAGCTAGCAAGTCTAGGACACTAAAGATTTTTTGTACATGTAGTAGCATATTATAGATTCTAAATTCCAGACGGTAATTATGCGGGTTTTTATATGAAACAATATAAAATAGAAAAGGAAACCAATAAACAACTGTCCTAAACAAACAAAGACTCTTTGGCAGTGCCATATACTATGAAAACACACAATTGGCCGTAATAAATGCGTCAAACAATATGATAGTTTCCACCGTTATAATAGATTCAAATCAGTATTTCTTTATACATTATTGGTCTTATAACTCCTCATGCACGGAAATTTATTATTTATAATGGTTGATTCAAAAATCAAGCAGATGGTTTAGTTAATAATCTAGACCTTGAGTTTAGCTCAAGTATTGAGCCTCGATGTACTCAATTTACCCCTTGGTTGAAAAATAGACAAAAACTCGAGCATCTTAGTAAAATGCCCTAGCTTAGGTCAAACCTTGACTTTCATGTAACATTCAAGCACTCAACCTACCATGCAACAAGTGACTTCTTGAGCTAGCGTTTATGACGGATGTGTGAGAGTAAATAACACCACTTCAACAAATAATATCGTCATGATTTCTATGCCTCTAGCCTATAAATAAATGTGCATAGGCATGTGATTTGGATATGTAGCATATGTAACAAATTCCTAATGTAGTATAGAAAGAGAATTTCTTGGCAAAAAAACTATTTCTTCTTGTTAAGCAATCTCAAGCTTTATGGTTAAAATCAATTTAACCCATTGTTTGTATTTTTTGCAAGACTCTCAACTTAATTTGTAATATTCTTTGTTGATTCCATAATATTTCTTCAGAATTTGTGCTTAATGCTTACATCTATGGAGAAATAATCTGCTACAGCTTAGGATTTGTGAACCTAAATCCTAATTCATGTGATTTCAAATGCACCTTCAAGTAAATATTGATTGGATATTTGTAATGAATAGCTTGAACTTATTTTTGTGAGTCCAAATGTGTGGTGCACCGTTTAGATTCTTGTGTTGATTTTAACTGAATAAATTGATAGACTATTCTTTTAAATAGATCTAAGGCTACTAATGGAGTTGTTCATAATCGCCTTGAGAGATGGATGGTGAAACTTTCTATTACTTGTCTTTGAAACTCATTAGGTTGATTTTGAAATAAAGGATTCTTATGCTTTATACGAATCTAGACTGCTAATAACTTGAAAAGAGATTCTAATGGTATGGTTTAGATCTAGAGTTACATAACTTGAGAGAGGATAAACTTACCCTAGTGAATTTAACAGTGCAAATACCCTAGTAAACAACTCTTTCTTGGAGTTTGTCAAGAAATCGCATGATAAGGAATTGGTGAAGCGAACCCTGGGTTTCCATCTTCCATTTTTACAAACTTATCCTTAAATTTACCCTAAAAGCATGTGCATATCTGTCACGCCCCGAGGGGTACCCTAAACGTGGCAGTCCGCCGTACACAATACTAAAGCCTAGGAATGACTACCTTAGTCACGCGAAGGCTTCCATATTATGTACAAGGCGTACATCACAACCAAGGGGACGCATCGGAGTAGCGCAATTTATATTGATAGTAAATAGGTAACAAGGCAAAGAGAATACTTATCATAAAACATACATATTGCATTTCAATTCTTAGAGGCATATTCTTCTATTATCTTCAAATAGATATACGTCCCTAATCATATAGGTTGGCACATGTAAAGAACCTTACAAAATTTCTTCATCGTATGATTCCATATCCTTAATCATCCGTCCATGACTTCCTTAATGTCATGATCCTCAAGCTTAATCCATGAATATACCTGTTTCAACAAAATCTATAAGGGTATAAGCTACAACTAGCTTAGTGAGATATTCCTTTTCATTCGCACCATATTTTCAAATAAGTTTATTTATTTAATCACACATATGCTAGGCATACAATGCAACAATCACATGATTACGCGAATATATATAGTCATCCGGAAATCATATATAGAACGGATTTACCCCTCCGTATCAAAGGTTAGGGAATCGGGATTGAAGGTCCTCAACCTTCTACTGCTAGTCCCCAGGTCCTCACCCACAGCGTTCGGTTGGCTCGGCTTCGAACCTAGAGTCGCTTTCCCCGAGCGATTTGGATTCTCCAGGAAGGAAAATGGCCCGTGGCACCGCACGATCACAGCCAATCCAACTCTACGCGTAGGAGTAGCAGCCTTCCGAAATAGATGTGACTCAATGGATGCTATGCGTGAACGTTTTATTGTTCTTAGGTCAAACCTTATTAAGGTTTATTAGGGGCGATCAATCAATTTAGCAACAATAAACAATCATAAAAGTAAGTAAACAAAATTATTTAAACAAGCAGATTGAAGTTGCGATATTCTTAGTTCTCAATTCACACATAAAATAGAATCATATATATATACGCATAATCCCGAAATCCCCAAATATATTCGTTTTTATCTTTTCTTAGTATACTAATGCTACTACATTACAAGCACAAGCAAGGTAACGAAATTAGAAGGAATAACTCACTCGTCCATTTCGCTATCTTCTTAGTCGTAGTAATCCTCGGGTAGGGTATTCTCGTATCCTTCGTCACCTAGACAAAAGAAATACTCGGGATAAGTCTTCCATGAATTTCTATTCTTGGAGATTCTAAACTTTACTTAAAATCGTGGTAAAATCGTATAAGAAGAAATTCCAACTTAAAATGGCCATAACATGCTTATTTTAACTCGGAATTTCGCATATGATATACCGTTTTCTACCTATTCGAAAAGTTCTATCCATTTCTAAACTTATCTTGGTCATAAAAGGTCATTTGGGTTCCGAAAACGTCAGGTACAGATTTAAAACGAATTTTCTAAACTTTTGCAAAAATCCATTTTCTAACTCAACTTCATTTTAAAGAAAATCCTTTTGTAACAATATAAATATATATTTGATAGACACTTTTGAATATATAGGTATGTTCACTTTATATGCAAAAATCCTAATGGTAGTGTCTCAACAATTTATTTCATAAAACAATTCATTTAAACTTTAACTTTGAAATTTTCTTTTCAAGTATTTAAAGAAACTTTATATTTTTACTAGGTTGTTATAAATGAGTATATTCTTATTTTATTTTCTTCATTTCCTTTTTCAAAACAAGTAAATTTCCTTTTAACCTTAGTTTTTCATAAATTTCGCTTCTAGTGATAAAAGATCTATTTTTATCAAAAAGTATATTAGGTTGTTCAAAACCTTTTTATAATTTTGTATTTAGGATGGTTTTAGAAAATGAATTTTGTCTTCTTATATTCATTTCTAAAATATTAGCTTTTGCTTTCCAAAACTTGTTCTTTCATTTCTTTTGAAAAGAATCATTTTTACAAAATCCATTATTATAAATCTTACCTCATTTATATTCCTTTGAAAATTAGTTCCTTCTTTTAGAAATTTGAAAATCATTATTTTTCCTAAGTGGGTTCATAACTTGATGAGTTGATTTTTGTCTTAACTTTGAAAACTAGTTTGTTCCTTAGTTTAGAAAAGAATTGAAGTCTTAAACTTTCGATATTAACGATTTATTTTTCTAAAAACTTAGATTACCATAAAATACAAGGAAAATATTTATTTATGTTTTCTTTGGTAAAACTATCTTTGTTATTTAAGAAAACTTGAGAAAACTTGTATTATTCCATTTCTAGGTTGTTGATAATAACTTCATGTTTTTGTGGTAAATCATATAATTGGAAGCTTAGCTTTGAGTTCATTTAGTAAAACAAGATTCTATTTTTAGACTAGTTGAGACATTAACATTATACAAATGCAAGTATCCTGAGCATATAAAATAATAAGAACATAAGAAAATACTGATAATTAATGAGCAAGAAAATAAAATATCAAGTATTGGGAACCTTAGCTTCATCAAGATATCCGGTCAAGTATTGGAGCCTTAGCTTTATCAAGGCGTCCCGGGACTAAGAATGGACTAGTCCCGAAAGATTTAAAGAGGATAAATAAAAGATTGTTTTGACTTGATATGGACAAGTCTAAGACTAGAAAGACTAGTCTTAATAATTGCATAAAATAAATTGCATAACTTGAAAGTAAATAAATAACAAATGAGCTTATATGCTCTAAATAAATATAATATACATATATATATATATAAGTAAGATCAAAATATAAACAAGTAATAAATTACAAAGTATATATATGCATGAAAGTAGTTCCATGAACAAAAACCAAACATGATCTTAATGTGGTTTTCTTTAGTTTCTCAACCTAAGAAACAACATCAAAACCATATAAGGTTACTTGACATAGAAAGAATAAAGCATGAGTTCTTCATTACCTAAATGAGTAAGAAGGAAGAATTGTTTTCTTAAAGGCTTTTGCTTTAGACATGGGTTTTTGGAATTGAGAGAGTTTTGGTGGGAGAGATTTTCTTCTTACAAGAAGAGAGTTCTTGCAAGAGTATGGAGAGAGTGTTTAGAGAGAATTTTTGCATAAATTCTTTACTTGAGAAAGGTGTGAAGAAATGAGAAGACGAGAGGTGGTATTTATAGAATTTGGTGGAAGGAATTAAGAGGTAATTAAATAAATTGAAAAAGAAAAAATAATAGGATGCAAGAGGGAAGGGGAGGCGCCGGTTTTGAGCTTTTAGGAGGAAGGGGGGGGGGGGGTGGGTGGTGATTGGGGAATTGTTTTATTTTTATTTGTTGTGTAATAAAGAAGTAATGTATAAAGTTTGATGTGATTAAAGTTGTGTTGGAAATGAAAAAAGTAAGAAAATAGGTATGTAGATGCAAGAAATAGGTGTAAGAAAAAAGTAGAGATAGGTGAATAGTAATAAATAGTAGAAAAGTACTTTGAATAGTAGACTAGACAATTAAAGTACCAGTAGTAATAAAAATACGCGTAATAATGCGATATCTGTAATTTTTAGCTACCAAAAATTCTAAAACTGATATTTTTGGAATCCTTGTATTTTTACGAGTCTATTGGTATAAACGGAATATTTTTAATATTCCGAGCTCCAGGACACGCTTTTCGAGAACCGGTCCCGTTTGGGTCCTAAGGTTACTCGAAATTCGCAAATCTGATATTTTTATGTTACCCTACGTTATTACGAACTATTCTAAGCCATTAACTTAATTTCGTTTTCTATGGTTTGAAAACGCGAGATTGCCGGATCTTAAGCACTAGGGTTCGTTGTAGGCTTGTTGGCTTTTAGGGTTCCATTTTGATTTTCGATTTTTTGTCGAGATATTCGTAATATCGTATAATTTTGAGTTTTGATCGTTTTATATTTCTAGCTCGACGTCTATGGTTTATCTTATTTTATTCGTGATTATTTATTTGTTTTTAGTTCTCGGGATCGTTTAACCGAGTCTAAGTTTATGAGTTGACTCCGTTTGACTTTTGTGGAAAATTTGGATTTTGTGATTCTTAAATTTCACTGAAGGTTTTAGGATTTTATCATCTCGTTGTTAAGCGGTATTTGATCTTGTTGTTTTGATTTGCGTTTTAGGAATTGGGTAGATTATTTAATCGACGTACGGACGTTGATTATATCGGTAATTGGACTTTATATTTCGTTTTAAGGGTTCTCGTTTTCTCAAGATTGAGAAAACTCGTTTTTGTTCTTATTTGGAATTAAGTTTTAACTTGGTTCGATTTTTAGGGTTTCGTTTCCAGTGTTTTGACTCAGTCTAGAATTTGGTTTTTATCTTGAGTCGATTTTCAGGATTTAATTTGTGATACTTAAACTCCTATGATTATTTTTTAGAATTATTAAATATTCGGGGGTTTACAATATCAACTAACCATATCTTAGCTTCTATTTTTATTATAATCATATAAATTTCCTTTGGCTAGATAATAGATGAAATGTGAGTAAGGTAGATGCCAAATACTACAAAAAAACTAGCCTTTAGAGACAAAAATTATGCGATGGAAAATGAGTAAAACAAGTTATATTTTTATAAATAGAATCAGCGATGATAATTTTTGCCATGAAAATTTACGTTTAGAGATATAATTTTCGTCTTTAAAGCTTAGATTTCTTGTAGTGCAACAATCTCCTGGAATATGACCTAATATTTTCTATGCTATTTCGATAAGTGCACTTAGTTGATATCGGTAATTGCTTTCGAAGTTGAATAGAACCTATTAGATTTATAAATCTTTTAAAACTTCAACTTGGTATTCTTAAAAATGGTTTTTAAATCTAAAGAACTACATGATCAACAAAACTAGACAATAGTTATTGAGTATTAATTTGAGCCAAGTTCGAGGTTAATAGATATAGCTCCATAGAGTTTGAGCTTTGAGCTTAACAAATATCACTGAATCGTCTTGACTCAACTTATTTATAGACCTATGAGTTCTCTTGTTACAATATTAATGTGTATTATTTTGGGTTAACTATATATCATATACATATTTATGTATATATTAATGTAATGTATATCATTGTTGTAGTTTGAGTATAAAGACGAGTTTTGTTTAGAATATTATAGGTGGAGTGAGAAATTATATAGAAATCCTTAAATAACATTAAAGGAGAAAATTGATAGGAGATAATTTTAAGGGAAAAACCATTGTCCCATCATTAATTTTGATGTGACATCATCATCTCAAACCATAATTAACCATGATAGAATCACTAAAACAGTTAATATTTCATTTATTATATTTATTTCAATAATTAGATAATTAACTTAACAGTCCATCGATGGTACCATAGAAACCATCTAACTTTAATAATAAACATTAAAGGACACAAAAGCAGTTTACTCTGTATAATTGATAATGTATATTGGCAATTTAAATTGAAGGAGTGCACACTTAATTGTATACATATACATAGGAATAAGCAGATTAAAAATTTTTATAATGCACAGGGAAGTTATTAAGAAATTCACTTTCTCATTAGAGTAAAATCGTTTTATTTTTAGCCATATTGTTTGATTTTTTGTAATACCGGTTAGAAACTACCAATAAAAGATTTGGAAACTATATAATATCATATCATAATATGATATGATAACTATCATAACCATTTAAGTAAATATGTGATTTCTTATAAATTGAAATCGGTACGAAGTAGGTGTTTAACAAATTAAATAAATTTTGGATATCTTCATATGAAATCACTTGATAAAACAGTGGCGGCATAGACTGCATATATATTGCGTAACCCACAACCATATGTCCATATGTATTATGTAGGCAATTCAATTATTTTAAGGCTCATATGAAAAGTAATCTGCATATCTAATGTACAAAATACAAAATCCTTAAATTACAGTCTTCAACAAACAATTTAGATGAATATATAAATTAATATAAATAGTATTTTAACGATTAAATTTTAAATTAAAATGATTGGCAGACGGACCACTGGAAAACCCTATCTTTGAAACTGGATATGAGCCTTTTCTCTACATACCACACGTTAATTAAGAAAAAGACCCATGCAATATTTTAAGAAGATTATTGTGATTTTCTGTTATATTTCTTATTATTTACTTTTAGACGCATTATTCGTCCCGATGGACACGCTTGACAGCAACTACCATTCATGCCGATCAATTCATTTCATATGGTAAGTATTTCTCCCCTCCTTCTCTCTATCTCTCTTCCCCCCATTTTTTTTTCTTTTTTTTAGCCAAAAGTTGTTTTTTAGTTACTATAGTTAGTCCTAACCATTCAACCCGCTTACTAACAAGAAAACTAATATGATATTATTTACTGGTTAGTTAATCATATGATCATTAAAATATAACATTCGATATATATTAAGTATTTTAAAAATAAATCTAATCATGAAATAATTGATGAAACTTTTCTCATTAAAGAATATAATAGGATTATAGGATTTTCTAACTAATAACTATGCATACATAATAATATTAGCAGCAAGAAAAAAATAGAGCAAGGAAAAACACAATAATGAATACAATGTCGTCTGTTATCTCTATACGAATCTTCATAATCTAAACGATGCACAAATCGTTTGCAGGCTCTTGACATGATTTGATAGACCTGTCTACCTCCTACGGTTATCATATCACTCACAAGTGGGTGCAATCATGGAATATTCGTGTATTATTTTTTCATGAAAATAAATGAATCAAAACACTAATTATATATATCGTGTTCTATATATAATTTGAATTATATATTACAAGTACCCTCTGATGTTCGAATCCATCACATCCAGTACTTAAAAATAAACACCTTAATTAAATTCCTCTTCTAAAGAACGTTGAGTAATTTTAGATAGTGATATATGGTAAAATTTTAGAAGGCAATATCTATAGTGCTGTAAGAAAATTTTAGTCATAACCGTTGTAAAAGGTAGCGGATAGTCTAAAAAGATAAGAAATAGCATGCATCACTCATCATAAATAATCGGCCTTTATTTATTTGTTTATTTTTATTCGAATTCCCAGTATCCCACAAACCAAAGAACTTTCCAATGTATCAACTTTTTCAGGAAATAAAAATAAATACATTTCGTCCTCGACTTTTATCTTTTCTTTTAACTTTAACTTCAATCCTTAAACTTTATGTTCTATTATCCGTTGATTTGTTTCTCGAAATCTTTTTCATCTCTTATAAAAATAGGACTTTGAAATATTTAGATCTTTTTGTCCATCCATATAACATCAGTTAGTTTCGAATTGGCCATAATGATAAATCTACATTAAAAAGTTAATGACATACAATGAAAGATATCATTAGATATATTAAGTACATAATATAAAAAAGATATTATTAAATACATATAGTTATATAATAATAATAATAATAATAATAATGTCGAAAAAAATACGTGTTAAAGATTGACAAAAAATTTAGATGGAAAATCCTTTTTTATTTATAAAATTTAGAAATGTTTGTGGACGAAAAATAAAAATAATATATATATGCACACACACATTGAAGACTAACATAAAAGTAAGTATGTGTTGAGGGTTAAATGTGTACCAATACCCTTTCAAAAATTCATGTTTTCCAAAATTTTCCAAAACATGGTGGACCCAAGACCAGATTCAACATTAATATTCAAGGAAGAAGTTTTTAGCATGCTATTATAAACGGTCTTCTTCTTGTTTTTGAGATGAAACCATAAAGAGTAATACAGCACACATCTCAACAACATTTAGGAGTTACGGGCAACCATTTCATATCATAAACAACATGAAGGTACGAAACTTATGTCGACTTTCCTATATATATATATATAGTTAGTACTTTACGTAGCACTACATATATATATACATATATTTGGTAATAATTCATCTATTAATGTCGACTTTCCTATATATAAATCGAAAATGATCTTTTTACGTCTTGTTTGATTATATTCACCATGATCTCAGCAAGAGATGGTACTTAACGTGTCCGTCAACAACAACAGCGGCAATTGCATCTCCTTACGCTTTGCTATTCTCCTTCGTCTCTTTCGGGGCAAACCCGATAACCACTCCAAAGCACTTAAAATTGCAGTTGGCATTTCGGGTAATATTTATAAACAATATTTGTTAAAATCGTATATCAACTCGTACAAGTTAATGATTTTATAAGTTTTTTTTCTTTTTCCTTTAAGTAAAAAAAATATGCAAGAATAGAGTTTTAACAGAATTATTAGTTTAGGTATATGTTATATAAGTTTACGATTCTACTTGTTCTTTTTAATTTAACGATTCCATAATATGTTTCACTTCTAAATAGAATCTTTAGTTGGACGACCTTATTAGTTTTACATGTCATCAGAATATGGAAGGAAGTTATAATTCTTTCTAAACTTGGGTTTGTTTTTTTTTCTTTCCCAATGATGTAGGGGTGGATTCGGTGAGTTTTGGGGGAGATGACAAGAACAAAATGCTAGTGAAAGGGGAAGATGTTGATACAGTGAAGTTGACAAAGAAGCTCCGAAAGAAAATGGGATATGCAGTCATTGAAAAGTTGGAAGTTGTAAAACCAACCGAGAAAGAGAAACCAAAGGATCCATCGGTGCCTGTTCCTCCTCCTCCTTACCTAGGTCCTCCTGCTATACAGGTTGTGGAGGAGCCCTCCCAGCATTACGAACCAGTTTGTTGTTCCATTATGTAAGATATTTCAAATTTGGAAATTTTACATTTTCAATATTGTTAGATGGTCTCTGCTTTAATATAATATGCTTTGTATCGTAAGACCCCGTTTCTTACGGGGAAAATTTTAACGTAAGATCCTACAAATAAGTTATACAACAAATACATCAATACTTTTTCTTTTTTATGGAGACAAATGCATCAATGCTTGATGTTGGTGTTTTGCCATGTCTTAACTGTTTGTCATATATCATAAATTTTATACAAAGATCTTGTAATTTTACGGTCTTAAAACTGGTTTCTTAATAGATGAACCAAATTCGAGTCTTCCTTTCCTCCAATATATATATATCATAGTTAGTAAAATTTAAGGGGATATAATATATGTAAGTCTTTTCCATATTAAGAAAAAATAAGCATAGTGGCATCTAAGACCGAAAAAAAAAAAAAGGTGCTAAATTAATACTTCTATTGAATCTCCTAAATATTGATTACATAATGAAAAGATGAAAGTAATAAATTGATAACACTGTATTTGTAAGGAAATTTCTTGTACTTATTTATTATATGCAAGTACCTTTTTCATTCAAATAGTCTCCAAATGAAACAACTAATCAAATTCACGTGTATGTTGACCAACAAATTTAGTTAAGGGCGTGATAAACTTATAAATGTTGATTGCAATAGATGGATGGCTAAAATAGATATATAATAATATGCAGAACTATAAATAAACTAAGTTGTCTCCAAGCTATTCAAGTTGTTTTGAGTCTAAAATAAACTCATTTTTATCTAAATAAGTTGAGCACAAACATCGATGGAAGTTCCGTAGCCATCTTGTAAACAAGCTTGTAGCAAATTAGTGAGTTATATATATATATATTATATGTATAAAATATAATAAAAACACCAAAATTAAGCCCTAAATATTTATTCATTATTCATTCATCTATTTATATATACACATATATATTTACTTTGTATATTTAATTTTTTCGATTTTATTTTCTCATTAAAGCTCGTGAGCCCCTTAAACAAGAACTCAACAAAAAGAAGTCACTTATATAAATGAGCTGAGTCTAGCCTCAATTTCAAACTCAATATAAAATTTAACTCAAGCTTGAGTTCGATAACAAAGGAGCCAAGCCCTAACTTTCAAAAGATCAGTTTGACTCAATTAACTCATTTGTAATCCCAATAATATCAACTACATGTTAGGGCTTATAGAGATGTTTTTTTTAAGTTCATTATTTCATCCGTGCTGAATACATTTTGTATGCGAGCCCAATTAAGGGATCTAGGATCAATAAGGTTCAACCAAGGCACTGGATTTGTAGCATAGATTTATTTTTTAATTCAAGGAGATATAATTGAAAAACACTTTCATCTTGGTTCACTCATGTTCCATTCATAACGATAAACACTTTCTCAACTCTTAACACCCAATCTAGAAATACCATAGGCTTCCTACTCTAAACAAATGGTGGAATTATTAACTTAAAGCTATTAATTCCCTTGTTCCTCCAATCTCATTCACCTCGTCTTTTATCTCTTTCGCTATCATGGAACCTCCTCTTGAACTATACTTGCTACGATTAGCTCCATTACGACATTCCTTGTCTTGAGTCTCTCGATCCCAAGGTGCTTTATCCTGCACATCAAGCATTTACATAAGCATTTTTATTAACTCTCGCATGTAGTGCATTGGTTGTTCCAGGTTAAAAATCTCCACTCCAAATTATTACCAATACCCTGCTCTCTCACTCTATTACTATTAATGTTGCTATGCCAAGATATTTTTTTTTACCACACAAATTCAATAACCACTACATAAACTCTAGCAAAACCAGTACAACAATCTGTTAAAACACATAATACGAGGATGAAAAGTTCTCCTCGGAAGTTTATAGACTATAGTTGTAACTCAATCAAAGACGTAATACAGACAATTAGTGAAACAGATGTAAGTAGTTAGTGTTTGCAACAAACAAGATCCGTTATAACCGATAAGCAACTATAAACAAAACTGAATATAAATACAAAGTAAGGGAAAAGGGAAACGTATTCCCCCCTTTTGTGAAACATTGTTGTACGAAGCTTTACTGTGGCTCAAACATAGTAGCCAGTCTTTCCCAAATATCCATAGAGTCTTAGATTTGGCGAGAGTAGTGATATCACGCAAATAGATCCTACAAAGATAACCAACATTAGAAAGCATAGTTGCAATGAGGAAAAGAGAAATAACAATAGAGAATTAGACGAGAGGAAGTTAGGGTTTCTACTTGAGAGCGGAAAGGCGAAAATAACAAGGAGAGGAAGGGTTAGGGTATTATTCAGAGTAAGTGAGCTAGGCTTTCGAAAATTACATAGGATGAGTTCAACAATTGGTGCTCTCGTTCATCCTGCACAATTAAGAATTTGGCATAATTAAGAAGATTGCAATTGCATCATAAAAAATGTCTACACGATCATAAGAGGAATTTGCAAAATTGCAAAATTTAGTGTATTCTTTAGCAGATACCATGAAAGTCATGCAAGTACAGATGTAAGAATCCATGAAACCTACTTCAATGGTGCATTAAAATTTGCAAGAATTAAATGTTACGGTCAATTCTTCTATCCAATAGTTTGGAGAGAAAATTGATACTATGAGGAATCAGACTGAGCAAATATTGGGATTCCACAAGAAAATTCAGAAGTATCCCATTCATCATCTTCCATAGCAGAATCTTTGATGCAAGGAATTAAATTAGAAATTCCTAAATTTTTTAGTCAAGACCCATTAGGATGGATATATCAAATGCAAAATTTTTTTAATTTCCATAAAGTATCAGAAGAACAACAGTTAGAAATTGCTACATTTGCCATGGAAGGGGAAGGGGAAGCCTTGCAGTATGTTCAATGGCTTGAACAGAACAACCAAATCAGTACATGGTCTTAGTTTTTGCAAGCTATCAAGACTTGTTTTGGTCCATTGGTATATGAAGATTTTCAAGGTGCTTTATCAAAGCTAGTTCAACGGAAATCTGTTAGTGAATATTAGAAAGATTTTGAAGCTCTATCAAATCAAGTTACTAGTATTCCAGAATTCTTTCTTTTGAGTTGCTTTGTGTCAGGTTTAAAACATCATATTTGCAAAGAAGTGCAAATTGCAAGGCCAACTTCTTTATCTTGTGCTATTTGGCTTGCAAAGATGCATGAATCTAAATTTTTAGATAGTTCTTTTTGAAATAAGATTTTTCATTCATCCTCAAACACTATAGCCTCAGACACATATCCAAACTCATATCCACACACACTAGCCTCAAACACAACCTTAAACACGAACCATTTAAGCACTTCTACATTACAATTTTCTAAACCTTCCCAAATGAATCACATATCATTACCAATCAAGAAACTAACACGAGCGGAAATTCAAGAAAAACATGAGAAAGGCCTTCGTTTACATTGTGATGAGAAATATTCTAGGCAACACAAGTGTAAAGCAAAATTTTTACTATTGTTGGATGTAGGGGAAGATGATTCTGAGGTATTAGAGGGGAAAGATAATGAAGTAGTACAATTAGATGAGGGCACTATTAGTTATCATGCTTTATCAGGGCATAATGTACCACGTATACTTCGATTTTGTAGGAAAGTCAATGGCCAAGATATATCTATCCTAGTTGATTATGGGAGCACACATAATTTTGTGCAAATGAGGATAGCAAAGTATTTGGGATTACCTATTATCAAATCAGGATAGTTTAATGTAATGATAGGTAATGGGAGTAAGCTATCTTGTGAAGGATAATGTAACAGTGTAGCTGTGGATATCCAAGGCTTAACATTCCATGATATGTTTTATGTTCTTCCTATACAAGGAGCGGATTTTGTGTTGAGGGTGCAGTGGTTGCAAACATTGGGACCAGTAACAATTGATTATAGTACACTTACTATGTAATTTGTTTAGAATGGTTTGATGGTGGTGCTTAAAGGAGATGACCAGCATTCCTTATCTCAGATTTCTCATCATTAACTTCATAAGTTGATCCAACAAGATGCTGTGCTCTATTATTAGCAGCTATTGGCTCATGAGGTAAATTCTAAGTCATGTTGCATTACGACTAACAATAGTGAATTGGATCATCTATTGGATAGCTATGCATCAATTTTTAAAGCACCTTCATCATTGCCTCTATTACAGAATATCCAACATAGAATTCAATTAGTGGAAGGAGCCCCACCAGTAAACGTTAAGCCGTATAGATAACCACATTTTCAGAAGAATGAAATTGAGAAACAGGTCCATGATAAGTTAGACTTGGGAATTATAAAGCATGGTAATGGTCCTTTTTCGAATCCAATACTTTTTGTAAAAAGAAAGATGGGACATGGCATTTTTGCATAGACTATAGGGTTCTAAATCAGGTGACAGTTAAAGATGAATTCCCTGTTCCAACAATTGATGAACTGTTGGACGAGTTGCATGATGCTTCGTGTTTTTCAAAATTAGACTTGAGATCATGCTATCACCAGATTCAAATGCATTCTAGTGATATTGAAAAGACTTTGGTAATGCCCTTTGGTTTAGCAAATGCTCCGGTTACATTTGAGTCTATAATGAAAAGAATTTTTCAGCCTTATCTTCGTAAATTTGTTATAGTGTTTTTTTATGATATATTAGTTTATAGCAAATATATGACAAATTATTTGACTCATCTTGAGCTAGTATTGAAAACATTACAACAGCATGAGTTTTATTTGAAGGCTAGCAAGTTTCTTTTTGGTAAAGATATTATTGAATATTTAGGACACATTGTTTCTACACAAGGTGCAAGTCCTTATCCATCTAAAGTTCAAGGAGTTCAGTAGTGGCTTGTTCCTTAGTCCGTTAAATAATTACGTGCTTTTCTAGGTTTATTGGGATATTATAGAAGGTTTATCAAGGAGTATGCTCATATTGCTGGCCCATTGATAGATTTATTGCAAAAAGATAGTTTTGAGTGGACAGATGTAGCTATGACTACTTTTCAAGCACTCAAAGAGGCATTGGTAATGGCTCCAATTTTGAAATTACCAGACTTTACTAAGCAGTTTATTATTGAGACAAATGCTTCTGGTACTGTTATTGGAGCTGTTTTGTCATAGGAGGAATATCCCATATCATATTTCAGCGAGAAAATGCCTATTCATTTGAGAAAAGCATCAGCTTATGTAAGGGAATTGTATGGTATTGTGGAATCCATACGGATGTGGAGATAATATGTATTGGGCACTCATTTCTTGATATGCATAGACCATAAGAGTTTGAAAGAAATTCTTTCTCAGGTAATACAAACACCTGACCAATAGAAACACTTATCCAAGTTATTGGGATATGATTACTCTATTACATATAAGGCTGGTAAAGAAAACATTGTAGCTGATGCTTTGTCTAGGCAACATGGGGAGGAAGGACAAATTTTTGGATTGTCTGCACCTTGTCTTTCAAGTTTAGATGTTCTCAAACAAGAATATCAGATCATCCCAGCATTTAAATGCATTATTCAGACTTAGCAAAAGGGTTGTATCATAAATATTCCTTGACTTGGAAGAATGGATTCCTTTATTTTCATTCCAAGTTATTTTTTGTAAAAGCTTCAAGTTTGGTGCCTCTTATTTTGCAGGAATTTCATACAACCCCAGTTGCATGTCATTTTGGTTTTCTCAAAACTTATAAGCGAATCTCAGCAGAGTTCTTTTGAGAGGATATAAGGAGTGACATTGAGTAATTTGTTTGGAACTGTTTAGTATATCAAAAAGTAAAGTATGTTGCTAGATCACCAGCTGGTTTATTAGTTCCATTGTCTATACCAGATAGAGTATGGGAAGATGTTAACATGGATTTCATCACATGTCTTTCTAAATCTCAAGGTTGTACTATTATTTTGGTAGTGGTTGATTGATTGTCAAAGTATTGTCATTTAGGGGCATTGGATGAACATTTTACAACCTCGAAAGTGGCTGCATTATTCTTACTTATGGTGATCAAGTTGCATGGTATTCTCACACTATAGTTTCTGATTGTGATTCTATTTTTATGAGCATATTTTGGAAAGAAGTTTTCACTTTAAGTGGGACTAAATTGTGTATAAGCTCAGCTTATCATCCATAATCAGATAAACAAATGGAAGTGTTAAATTGAACAATTCAGCAGTATTTGAGGTGTTTTGTTATGGAACAACCTTAGACTTGGGTTAAGTTTCTTCCATAGGCTAAATTTGCCTATAATTGTTCATACCATGAAGGTGCGAAAACCACTCCATTTGAGGTGGTTTATCGTTGATCCCCACCTACAATTCCAGCTTATGTTAGGAGAGCATCCAAGTTGGATGCAATGGATCAGGAGTTGATTACTCGAGATCAAAATTTTGTCCTCTCTAAAGGACAATTTAAGGATGGCACAACATAGAATGAAAACGATTGCTAACGCTCATAGGAATGATGTTATATTCGAAGTTTGAGACTTGGTGATGGTGAAGCTCAGACCAGATAAACAAATTTCATTGGCTAGCAACTTTCATAAGTTGTCTAAGCGATATTACAGGCTGTATAAGTTGCTTCGTAAGGTGAGAAATTGTGCGTATAAGGTCGAGCTTCCATTTAGTTCCAAAATTCATGATGTCTTTCATGTTTCTGCCTTAAAGAAGTAGTTTGGTACCTCTACACCATCTTTGGACTGGCCTACAGAAGCTATAGGCAATCATCTACTTTTGGAACCTTTGGGAATTATAAATGCTAGGGTTTCATTGGTTCATGGAAAACTTATAAGGCAGAATTTGGTACAATGGAAGGGTTTGGCACTGGAGGATGCCAGTTGGGAAGATTATGATCACTTTTGTCAAATCTACCAACAATATAACCTTGTGGATAAGGTTATGTTTTTAGAAGGGGAGTCATCTGTTACAACACATAATACGAGGATGAAAAGTTGTCCTTGGAAGTTTATAGACTATAGTTGTAACTAAATCAAAGATGTAATACAGGCAATTAATGAAACAGATGTAAGTAGTTAGTGTTTGTAACAAACAAGGGGTAAGTAGTTAGTGTTTGTAATAAATAAGATCAGTTATAACAGATAAGCAACTGTAAACAAAACTGAATATAAATACAAAGTAAAAAAAAGAGAATCTTATTCCCCCCTTTTGTGAAACATTGTTGCACAGAGCTTCATTGTGGCTTGAACACAGTAGTCAGTCTTTCCCAAATATCCATAGAGTCTTAGATCTAGCGAGAGTAGTGATATCACGCAAATAGATCCTACAAAGCTAGCCAACATTAGAATGCATAGTTGCAACGAGGAAAAGAGAAATAACAATAAAGAATTAGACGAGAGGAAGTTAGGGTTTCTACTTGAGAGCGGAAAGACGAAAATAACAAGGAGATAAAGGGTTAGGGTATTGTTCAGAGTAAGTGAGCTGGGCTTTTGAAAATTAAGTGGCCGAGTTCAACATAATCCCCAAAACTTTGGCAATCAACCACTGCACTAAATCTCATAATCAAATTGAGAGAGAACTTCAACAGGTAGCATGAATTGCAGAACTTGGCTCTGTTATCATAGTGATCAAGATCTAAGATTACTTTAAATAACGTGAAGTCATGAATAATCAAATCTTGTAATTTAGGATTTACAAGTATGAAATCAGTATTTCATTTGTTTGAGGAATTGAAAGAATCATAAATCATAAGGATATGAATGAAATTAATCCTTGATAGAACTATAAATATTGAGGTTAAACTATGTTGCTAATGAATCACAAATCAAGACATCTCACAATTTGCAAAGTTTTTACGTTCGTTAAAATTGAAATAAAGGATCCAAGTAATAGTTTGCCACAATCTATACCACATATTGATGAAAATGCTATGGAATAAAGAGAATAATACGATTAGTCAATATTGAAAAAGAATTCATTCACAAATATGTCCATACTGAAAAATATGGTAACTCAATGCTATTGACAAAATATGGGCCTATATATATAGGCTCCAATAAAAACCTTACCAATGACTTAAAATAAAATAAAAGAACTAAAAATGAAATATGAAAATAACTAAGCGGTATTGAAGGACCATTGCTTCTCAAACAACACGAAATACTCGAGGTACATGCCTATCAGCCTTGTCGGTTGACCTGAGGTTAACCATGGCCTGTCAACTGGACTGATTCAAGCTGGCATTTTCCTTGCACAACCTTCTTGGACCCGTTTTACCTCCGTGAGTCCCCAGTTGCCTCCAATACGCCTTTGAATTATCTATACCATTTTTAAAAGAGAATTTAAGAAACGCTGAGAGAGAATATATTTAAAGGGTCACTATTTCCATAATGCAATGTGTATTTTCATTACTTATGCATATATATATATATATATATGTATTAATGTGTAAAATCAATTTCATGATAAAACACATAATTGCAAAAATCAATTAAGAAAATCGATAAAGAAACAATTGTATGGTCTGTGGACTGCCCTCTTCAATGGTTAGCTTTACCGAAGCAAAACCAGTGGTTCTAGAAATTGAAGAAATGAAATAATTGGTTGTTGGAATTGGCCATTTCCAGTCTAACTCTAGAACAATAGAACTACTAAATTTTATTTTTCAAGTTAAAATAAAAAAAATGAAGTCGAATTTTAAATAAAAAAATACTCAAAATAATAATTTGATCTAAGAATATTAAAATCTTTAACCCATTTTTTTAAAGGCTCGCTTAGGATGAGAGTTTATTTATATACAAACGCATCCAACTTTAATTCTAGAATTAGCAATACTAGATTATGAAATACTCTTGAAACTAATAAATAAATAAATAAAACTATGACACAAAAAGTAGTAAGGGAAAGAATTTTGCTTTTGTTAGAAGTCTATGTACACAAGTCATATATAGTTTGAGGTACATCCATTTAATGTATTGTTAATAACAACATATTAATAATCCGTTCACTTGACATGAATTACTATTCATTTCCTCCTCGTTTAAATCGCTATTACAATGTTCACTTAAGGAGAATGACAATTCACTTTCCTACACCCATAAATTGCTGGTTTATTTTCCATCTTTGTTATTAATACTCCTATATTGAAAATATCACCTATACAATTATCTTTTCTCTATAATAAAAATAAAGGATATTATAGATATTTTACTTTTTACTCTGATAATTATTTATTTTATTTTCTACATCTAGTGAACATTATAATAGCTATTATAGCCTTATTACATTCATATTGAATTGAAATTCAACTCCCTCCTTATTCATTATGGCAAAGAACGAGTCATAAATATTGTAAATAGGTAATGAATTTTTACTATTTATACAAAATATTTTAAACATAAAAAATATATATTTAATATTATTTTTGTAAACTCCTAAATTTTTTATCATGAACTCGAAAAGTCGACTTGATCGAAAATTAGATTTTAGATTCCCAACTCTAATAAGTTGAATCAAAACCATAGTTGTAGATATCAAGCCTATTTCAAAAGCTCAAAAATTGAGTGATGTATTAGAAAATCATAGGGATAAATTGAAAATTCTAGCAAAAAGACAATCAAATTTAATTAAGAGAAAATATTTAAAACTAAAGTTACTTGGCTTGTCAATTTAGTTAAACTTGGGATTCATGATGTTTGGCTTGATTAACGCGTGAGTCCAATCAAAATCTAATAAAGTTTAAATATTAATATTATTATAACTAGAAGTATAAATATCTTTTTTAGATAAGTCAAACTAAATCAAGTACAAGTCTAGTTTATTAAGTGCTATTTCAAGTCAAGCTCAAATCATATATTAAAATCTTGGGTTTGAGTTACATACAAATTTTATAATTTTGAGTTTAATTTGAGCTTCAATATGGTACTATCTTGACTTGATTTTTTTATAACCCTAATTGATGAGACTAGCTACATCACAAGGAAACAAAAAATAACATCCGCATCGTTGCATTGGGTTGGGTACTTGCCGACCCTATTAAGCAAAACACTAAAGTCTACTAAAAAGACAAGCAGCATAACTTTGCCCGTCAACACTCCCCAAAAGTTGCATGAGTTAATCACACCCCGGTGAGGACGCTCCGTGCGCAGGCAATGGCATGACTCGGTCGTCTCAAGTCACACAGTAGTTATTTTTTTGGTAAGTTCCATTGAAATCAATGTTTCTCAGCTCATGTCCCAATTCTTAATTCATGAAATTTAATTATTGGATAATGTCTTTCCATCTAATTTTTAATCAGTTATTTAGTTAATTATCCTTATTTTCGGAACATCATCCATTTCAGTACTAATAAGATTTTTCGGGGCTAATTTACATTGCCTGTGTTAATAATATACTTGACTACCAGACTTTCATACTGACTTGGGCTGTCATGTGTCTAACTAATTATTTTAATAATTTCTTTTTTTATGATTATGAACTGCCAACTGCATTCATTTTATGATACGTTTCCACTACTTACTTATATCTGAGTAGATTATTATTATTAAAATGATCATTTTTTGTACACTATAGTACATAATTAATAAAAACTGCAAATAATACGGCTGAACTTAAAAAGTTCAATGAGATTAAAATTAACGATCTAAGTTTAAGTAATTGAACCAAATTTTATATACCCAATACCACATTATCCCTTTACATTCAAGGTGCAAAAAAGAAGAATCGAGTACTGTCACGCCCCGAGGAGTACCCTAAACGTGGCAGTCCGCCGTACACAATACTAAAGCCTATGAATGATTACTTTAGTTACGCAAAGACTTCCATATCATGTACAAGGCATACATCACAACCAATGAAATGCATCAAAGTAACGTAATTTATACTGATAATAATTAAATAACAAGGCAATGAGAATACTTATCATAAAACATAAATATGGTAAATTACAATTCCTATGGCTGTATCCCTCTATTGTCTTTAAATCAAAATAAATACACTTATTAAAATTTCTAAAACACTAACATAACATACATTACAAATAAGGAACCTTATAAAATAACTTCATCTTATGTTTCCATTGCCTTCATAGAAGCTTAACATCCTTCCACGACTTCCTTAATGTCATGATCCTCAATTTAAGCCACGGTTATACCTATTTCAACAAAATCTATAGAGGTATAAGCCACAACTAGCTTAGTAAGATATTCCTTTTCATTCGCACCATGTTTTCAAACAAGTTCATTTAAATTTTCACATATATGCTATGCATACAATGCAACAATCACGTGATTCCACAAATATATATAGTTATCCGGAAATCATATATAGAACGTATTTACCCC
This sequence comes from Combretum micranthum, assembly GCA_024138025.1. Classification (NCBI taxonomy): domain Eukaryota; kingdom Viridiplantae; phylum Streptophyta; class Magnoliopsida; order Myrtales; family Combretaceae; genus Combretum; species Combretum micranthum. The sequence continues at coordinate 549,541 of JAMXBD010000649.1, forward strand.
TCCGTATCGAAGGTTAGGGAATAGGTGATGAAGATCCTCGATCTTCTACTACTGGTCCCCAAGTCGCCACCCAAAGCGTTCGGTTGGCTCGGCTCCGAACCTAGAGTCGCATTCCTTGGGCGATTTGGATTCTCTAGGAAGGAACATGGCCCATGTCACTGTAAGAGTTGTACTATGGGCTGTAGGTGGAGGCTTATATGTATGTAAAAAGGGTGGAGCTGGTAACACATGGGGTCTCCAGCATTACTGCTTTCCTAGGGTTTGGCCGCCTATAATCTTTAAGGCATTCTCCTCCCCCCCCCCAGTACTCACAGCGTGAGAGATATCCCACATGGGTGAGGCTTCACCCTTTTTACATACATATAAGCCTCCACCTACAGCCCATAGACAACTCTTACAGACATGATCGTAAGAGTTGTACTACGGGCTGTAGGTGGAGGCTTATATGTATGTAAAAAGGGTGGAGCTGGTAACACATGGGGTCTCCAGCGTTACTGCTTTCCTAGGGTTTGGCCGCCTATAATCTTTAAGGCATTCTCCCCCCCCCCAGTACTCACAGCGTGAGAGATATCCCACATGGGTGAGGCTTCACCCTTTTTACATACATATAAGCCTCCACCTACAGCCCATAGTACAACTCTTACGATCATGTCTGTAGGAGTTGTACTATGGGCTGTAGGTGGAGGCTTATATGTATGTAAAAAGGGTGAAGCCTCACCCATGTGGGATATCTCTCACGCTGTGAGTACTGGGGGGGGGAGAATGCCTTAAAGATTATAGGCGGCCAAACCCTAGGAAAGCAGTAACGCTGGAGACCCCATGTGTTACCAGCTCCACCCTTTTTACATACATATAAGCCTCCACCTATAGCCCATAGTACAACTCTTACAGACATGATCGTAAGAGTTGTACTATGGGCTGTAGGTGGAGGCTTAGCTCCACCCTTTTTACATACATATAAGCCTCCACCTACAGCCCATAGTACAACTCTTACGATCATGTCTGTAAGAGTTGTACTATGGGCTGTAGGTGGAGGCTTATATGTATGTAAAAAGGGTGGAGCTGGCAACACATGGGGTCTCCAGCGTTACTGCTTTCCTAGGGTTTGGCCGCCTATAATCTTTAAGGCATTCTCCCCCCCCCCCCCCCCCCCCAGTACTCACAGCGTGAGAGATATCCCACATGGGTGAGGCTTCACCCTTTTTACATACATATAAGCCTCCACCTACAGCCCATAGTACAACTCTTACGACCATGTCTGTAAGAGTTGTACTATGGGCTGTAGGTGGAGGCTTATATGTATGTAAAAAGGGTGAAGCCTCACCCATGTGGGATATCTCTCACGCTGTGAGTACTGGGGGGGGGGGGGGGGGGGGGGGGGGGAGAATGCCTTAAAGATTATAGGCGCCAAACCCTAGGAAAGCAGTAACGCTGGAGACCCCATGTGTTGCCAGCTCCACCCTTTTTACATACATATAAGCCTCCACCTACAGCCCATAGTACAACTCTTACGATCATGTCTGTAAGAGTTGTACTATGGGCTGTAGGTGGAGGCTTATATGTATGTAAAAAGGGTGGAGCTGGCAACACATGGGGTCTCCAGCGTTACTGCTTTCCTAGGGTTTGGCCGCCTATAATCTTTAAGGCATTCTCAAACCCCCCCCCCCCCCCCAAGTACTCACAGCGTGAGAGATATCCCACATGGGTGAGGCTTCACCTTTTTTACATACATATAAGCCTCCACCTACAGCCCATAGTACAACTCTTACAGTCACAGCACGATAACAGCCAATCCAGTTCTATGCGTAGGAGTTGCACCCTTCCAAAAGAGATGTGACTCGATAGATGCTATGCATGAGCGTTTTATTTTTTTAAGCCAAACCTTATTAAGGCTTATTAGGGGGCGATCAATCAATTTAGCAAATAATAAGCAGTCATGCAAATAAGTAAACAAACACACTTAAACAGGCAGTTTGAAGTTGCAATATTCTTAATTCTCATTTCACGCATAAACATAGAATCACATGTATATACACATCCCCGAATTCCATATATATATATATATATCCAATTTTTATCTTTTCTTAGTATAGTAATGGCACTACTTTACAAGCATAAGCAAGGTAATGAAATTAAGAGGAATAACTTACTCGTCCATTTCGTGATTTTCTTAATGTCACGCCCCAATGGGTATCCTAAACGTGATAGTCCGCCACACTCAATATTAAAGCTTAAGTATGACAACATTAGTCATTCCCAAAAGCTTTTATATTAAGTGTAAGGCGTATTTTCACAACTTTAGAAGACCATGTATGGAATTATGAAGTTTAAGAAGATATAAATAACACATTTAAGAAAGAGGACTCATAACAATCGTTCATTCATATCAATGACTTTACAAACTTAGGGACATATCCGCTCGATCACTAATCTATTACATGAGTATTTATACATCATTACTAATACTATACTTTACCTAAATTTCTATTACCCAAAAAGAAATTACCTGCCCGCAGGGTCCACGTGGCCTTAACCATAGGTAGGGAAACTGCAAAAGATATCTATTCAGGTATAAGCTAAAGGCTTAGTGAGAACTATTTCCATAAATAACTTCCTGTAACAAGATTCAAATAAGTTGATTAATCAAACATATGTAATGCAACAAGCACGTTGGCAAACAAGCATATAGTTTTCCGGGAACTATATGTTGAATGGATTTGCGCCCTCCATTCGGGTTTGGTGATACATAACCTCAATTCAAGTAGTTTTAATTAAAAAGTTTTCATGCTCGCGAGCACTTATCGACAAGCATCCCGAATCTACTTGATTGATCTTGCTTTCGGATCTTTCGCCAAGCATTTTCCTTAAGCCGCCAAGCAATCGCTTTCGGATCATCCGCCAAGTGTTGCTTTCGACATGAGCTTACTATCCTTCTCACCCAAGGATAATAACCCAAAATGCAATGTGACTCACTTCGTGGTATGCATGAATTCATTTTGTTATATTGTCATAGCATAATTAATTTTGAGTTTAAGGTGATCAAAGAATTTCATACAAATCAAATGCTATGCTAAATCAAACATTTGAAACAATTCCGGCTCTGATATTCTTAAATATTCTTTCAAAGAATTACTTTACATACATATCGGTTTATCTTTTCCTAACTCTAGTGCAACTAATTTACAAGCTCAACAAGTATAGCATTTAATGAAAATAAACTCACGATGCTATGTCGACTATTCCTCTAGGTGGATGAGTCGTTCACACACTTCACTTAGTCGTAATAATCCTTGGGGTAAAGGAATCCTTCTTCGGGGTCACCTAACCAAAGAAAATACCCATAATAAGTATTTCTTGATGATTTTCTTGAGATTTGACATAACAATGTCAAAAGAACGTTAAAGTTCGTATAAAGGAATGTTCCAACTTAAAATGGCCATAACTTGGTCATTTTAACTCGGAATCGCGCATATAATATACCGATTTCTATCTACTCGAAAAGATCTACCCATTTCTAAAATTATTTCCATCAAACAAGGTCATATAGGCTTTGAAACAGTGGCGACAAAAATTCACCACGGATTTTCAAATAAAAACAACTTGGGTTCAAGAAATCAAAACTTGTTTGATAAATACTTAGTTATCTATATAGTTGAAAAATTCTCTTTTTTATACCTACATAACTCATATTTAAGCATGTTCAAGTGTTTTGTTGTCCAATTATTTTTCTTAAGTAAAACAAGGTTAAAAGACTATAGTTTTCAAAAATTGTTTTTGTAGATTTCTTGAAATGAATACCTTGTTTCCTTTGTTTTCTAAAAACGTTTTATGTTGGTTTTATTATCCTTTCCTAAGTAACTTCTGAAAATAAAATTTCCCATCTTTAAGTTTTCTACTATTTTAGAACATGCACTATCCTTCCTATTTAGTTTTCTTTGCACAAATTCCTTTGTCTATTTGTTTACAAAAATCTTTATTTGAAAATTTCTCATTCCTTTTTTATGCCTTATATTTCCATAGGAATCATCCATGTATATAAATTTATTTTCTTGATAAAAACAAAGTAGATCATTATGTGACTTAAGAAACCTTTTTATAGTAAAGTAGTTTCTAAAATTTCAGTGGTTTCTTCTTATAACTTGAAAAGAAATAACTTTATAAATCATAGATTTTCTTTGCCTATTTGTTTGTAAAGGTTTTTGCTTGAAAATTCCTTAGCCATTCATCTTGTTTATCTTTTTATAAAAAGACTCAATTTTTGTAGCAACAAATATTTTTTTTTGAAAAACAAAGTGGAATAATAAAGGTTTAAGTAGCTTTTTAGAGCAAAAATAGCTTCTAAAATTATAATGAGTTCTTTTGTAACTTAAAAAGAAATGAGTTTATCTTTTGTTATCTTATAGATTTTATACTTTACATAAACTTATTTCTAAGTGACAAAATTCTTCTTTTGTTTAGTTTTTTTAGAAATTAAGATTTTTGGACAACAATCTAAATGAACATGATTATGAGAATAATAATAAAAAAAATAACATAAAACATAAATAATAAAGTCAAGTATTGGAGTCTTAGCTTTTTCAAGGCTCCCGGGACTAAGAAGTAGACTAGTCCTAAAATAAAATAAAATGAAAGAAAGAAAAAAAAACTTGTTTTGACTTGATGAGGACAGGTCTAAGACTAGAGGCTAGTCTTAATTCAACAAGGAATAAATAAATAAATTGCAATGGAATAAATAAATAAATTGCTTTGCATAAAATAAATAAATTGCAAGTGAGCTTATATGCTCTAAAGAATATGTATATATATATATAATAATATATTAACAATAATAAAACAACATAAACATAAATGGATTGATATGAACAAGAACAGTACATGAACATAATGTAGTTTCCATAACTTGTAGTCTTTGAAAACTCACACTATGGTCATGTAAAGTTACATGACATGAAGAAGAAGAAATTAAAAGAAGGTAGTCACCAAAAGGAGACTTTGGTATGGTTATGTGGTTATGGGTTTTTGTTGTTGGTGGAAGTTGTTGTGGAATTATTTTGAGAGAGTTTTGGGATAGTATTTTGAGAGAGTTTTGAGAGGAGATTTTGGAAGAGTTTTGGTATGAATTTGTGGGTAGTGAATGTGTGAAAGAAGTGAAAGAGGAGGGGGTATTTATAGGAAATTGAGGAGTGATTTTTGTGTAATTAAAATAAAAGAAAAATAAAACAAATTGAGAGGGAAAGGGGACAAGGGGGCGCCGGCCATGCATGGAAGGGGGGGGATGTGATTTATTTTTTTTATTTTTTGATAAATGAAAAATGTAATGTGTAAGGTAGATGTGAAATAAAGTTATGAGAAAGGTAAAAAGTTTAGTTTATAGGTTTTGTAGAGTGTAAGAATAGGTGTAAGAAAAGGTAGAGATAAAAGAACAGGATAGAATAGTAATAAATAGTGTAATGTAAGATAGATATGACTAATAAAGTACCGGTAGTAAGAAAATACTCGTATAATAGCTATATCTATTATTTTTAGCTACCGAAAAATTACGAAACTAATATTTTTGGAAAACTTATATTTTTACGAGTCTAACGGTGTATTCAGAATATTTTTATTATTCCGGGCTCCCGGACAAGCTTTTCTAGAACCGTGCCCGATCGGGTTCAAAGGACACTCGAAATTCGCAAAACTGATATTTTTATAAAACCTATGGTTATTACGAACTATTCTAGCTAATTATCCCAACTTCGTTTTTCAGGGCCAAAGAAAACGGCAATGCCGGATTTAGTTTGATACGGTAAACTAGGGTTTTGTTGACCTTGAGGGTTGCATTTGACTTCCGGTTTAGGGTTTTATACTAAACCGATTCCGAAAATTTGGGGGTTTACAACCTACCCCCCTTAAAGAAAGTTTTGTCCTCAAAACTTGGAAATTCCTAATTGTGGTTTCAACCAAACTTGAATACTTGGGTTGTGCTTCACTCGTATCTCCTCAAAAAGATTATTCTTGGTCGATTTTCTCATTTCTTATCTTCTGAACTCTTCTAGATAAATTTCTGTATTGGGTATTCCTCAGGAGGAAAGTTTTCCTTCAAAAACATTAATTCTTATTTCCATTACTTGATTCCTTAACCATTTATTGAATGGGGATTTGTTACTTGTCTCCAATATGTTTTATGTAATAATCTAGAGTTCCTTCTTGTCTTATTACTTCTCAAAAGATCATATGGTAATTACTTCCTATCCTTAAGCGCACATGATTTCCCATTTTGAAACTCCTGGGGTCTTTCTTTTCTGATTAGTCTTATTTCTTTCGTCTATCTTGTGTCTTCCTCATTTCATAGGGCACTCTTGATTGTTCCTCCCGAGGTCTTTGAATTGTCCTTCTTGATCGTTTGTTATGTAGCATCAAGGGGTCTCTTTTTCTCCAAAGTTCATTATTAGTTCCTCTTAATTGCTCCATTCTCCTGTCCTAGTTGTTATGACTTTTGACTAGAACTCCTTTGCTTTTATATCATCTTCCTTTAGAATGCTTCGTGGAGAACGTTATATTGACTAACTATGAAACATCTTTTCAGTTGATTAGCTTATATTATAATCGTCCTTTCCTTCTTGCTAATAATGTGAGAAATCCAAAAAGTTGTGAGGAAGTTAATTTCGTTTTTATCCCGACATTACTGAGTCCTTATAGGTCCTTCCGTTCTTTGATGTTCTTATTTCTTATTTCATTTCCTCTAATGTCCCTTAAACTTTGGTATATCAGAGCTTTCATTGAATATGTTGTTGATCCTAAATTATGAACCGTATTCATGATTCTTTCTTACTAACTTTCTCGTCCTTAGTTATGCTAAATCGTCCTTTAGCCTCCTTCAATACACCTTTCTTCCTATATTTCCTCTTTATCCTTCGTATCTTCTCATCTAAGCTCTTTTATTCTTTTTACGCATTTGACTTTAATATCTTATAGATTGTTTTCTCCTCGTTTTGAAATTTCGATGTTCAACTTCAATTATTATCTCCTTATACTTAAGATTACATCCCTTGATTGTCTCTTTTTCTCCTTCAGGCTATACCATGATTTTCGTCAATGCTTCTTTTATAGGGTCTTATATTCTTGGTTTGAGTCCAAAAAGTATTACTAGAACCTATGGGGTCTGTAAAGAGTTAGAGGGTCATTCCTTCTTGATATGTTCCTTTGTTGGTAGTATCGTGATCTTAATCTTGAGAAAACGTGTTTGCTCCTTAATTGGTCAAAAGATTTTCACTTTGTTCCTTTCCGAAAGTTAACACGTTGGCTTAGGGGTTTGTCCTTCCCATTATAAGCTGAACTGGTATATTTCATGGTGGTTTACTCCTTTACATAATGTCTTGAGCTAAAGCTTCTTGTAGTTGTCCCTCTGATAAAATTGTCCAAGGCTATTAGTCTAGTCTCCAAGTTGATTTCTTCTCTGTAAATAGAATTTGGGTCATTTATCCGAAAATCTTCGTAAATACTTATCGAAAATTGTGGTTATCTCTTCTATTTCCTTTTGTATGGTGATCGTCCATTTTCTACTATCTTGAAAGAATATGCCTCTAATTTTCCTTGTAATGATGAGTCCTCTACTAATGCTATCCTTTCGCCCTATTGGTTACGAGTTTTATTCTTCTCATGACTTTTTATTAGGGTTCTACAAAATGGTAAACATTCTATGCCAAGGATTACTTATCTCCATCAATTTTTAACGTCATAAGTGACTGTACGTCCTCACGTCTTCTTATTTATTCGGAATTTATCAAAAGTTGTGAATGTCTCCAATGGTTGGTTTCTTTTCATTCCCTTTCGTATTATTGAGATAGTCACTCGTTTTCCTTTATCAACCCAAAAGAATGTGTCTCTTCTTTTCTTGTGATAGCAAGTCTTTTACCAATATCCTCTTTCTGTCTTATCGGTTCATAGGTTCTATGTTCTCCTTTGTGGCTTTTTATTGGGGTCCAACTTGAGAGATATACATCTTATCCCAAGGATTACTCAACTCCATTATTCCTTAGAGTCACTGGTGACTTCATGTCCTCCCGTCATTGTTGAATGATCGACCAATATTTCCTGGGTTTCATCATTCTTTCGTGTAGGGATTTTAAATCTTAAAACTAGGTTGCTTTCTTGTCATAGGTAATCTAGACTAGATATATCGAAAGAATGTATCACTTGAATTCCAAGAGGGCAAAACATTCTAATTTACTAACTGAAAGCTTCTTATGCACACATTAGGGGATTATTACTCCTATTCTCTCATTCATCCATATAAAGAAAAACTTTGAACTTCTTATGTTGCTTGAAATAAAGGAATGACAACAATAGAAGAGGGTTGGAGACTTACCGGTTCCCATGTCGTTGTTGTAGCCTCTAAGGTACTCCAATGCAGCTAAGTTTCCGTTTTCTTCGTTTACTTCTTCACTTATCCACTGTCCCACCAAGTTGTAGATTCCAATTTCCGAAGTAGTAGATCCTGGTCTGCTTTCACTTCCACTTCCATTTCCTTTCTCAATCGTTATAGGAACAACTCCTTTTGACGATCTTGACAAAATATTCCTTCCTCGTGGATAGTTGCTGGCGAAATGCCCTTTCTAATGGCAAGTATTGACTCCTTTGTTTGGGCATCTGGATATCTTATGGTCTGTGTTTCCACATAAGATACACTTTTCAAATAACTGGGGGCATTTCTTGGGGTAGTGTGCTCCATTGCACTTCCAACACTTAACGTCCTTTGGTGTGAACCTTTCGCTGTCGTTATTGTAGTTGTTGGGGATCTTGAATTTCTTTGGTGGAGGCATGAATTTGGGTTCTACATAAAACTTCTTCCCAACACTTGGGTTTTCTTCTCCTTCTTTTCTTTCTCTTCTTTTCCTTGCTCCTTCTACGATCCGAGCTCTTTCCACCAATTCTCGAAAATTTCTTATGTCAAATTCTTCCAATCTCATTCTTAGATCTTCATCTAATCCTCCTATAAAGACTTGTCTTTTCAATTCCTTACTGTAGTTGTACAAATCAGGGGCGTATTGCAATAATCTACTGAATTCAGTCTCGTATTGCTCGATCGTCCTTCCCTTTTGAGCAATTTGCAAGAAGTCTGTACTATATCTTACTCGTAAACTCCCTGGGAAATAATTCTCCAAATACTCATGTCTAAGCATTTCCCAAGTGATTGGAGTCATTAGATCTTTTTTCCTTGACTCCCACCATATCCTAGCGTTTAGACGAAGCATGAATGTTCCATACTTGATTTGCAGGTGGGGTGGAATTTCATAGGCATCAAAAGACATCTCAATTTGAGATAACCAATCTTCGGCCTCCTCTGGCTTATCATAAGCTCCTTCAAAGTTACGGTTGCTTTTGATGAAGTCAGTAACATGCTTTTATATGGCCTTGGCGGTGGAGGTGGAGGTAGCGGTGCACTTTGGCTATGCATGTTCCTATGCACAGATGCCTCCGTTGGTGCTTGTTGTGGTGGCGGTGTTGATGTAGACGCCAGTGTTGTTGCTGGTGCTGTCTTGGATATAGGTGCTTATGCTGGCATGTTTTGCCTAATTTCTTCTAACATGTGGGCTAGGTGTTCTAACGTGGTGTGTAAGTCCATCTAAGCTGCGGCAGCTCCTTGAATAGCAGGTTGATCTGCTTCCATGTCCGATTGATTAGAGGCGCTTTGTTCCTCTCTTCGTCTGCTTCTATTTCGACTGTTTAAAACTTTCCTAAGTTAGGTTTCATAAAGTTTTGATAACTTAGTTAAATTTTTGGTCGGAAATTGGTGGGTATAACAGAAACTTAAATATGCACAAAAGCTAATGAAATTTAAATCAAGACAATTTTCTGAAATCAAACTTAAATCATCACCATAGAAATAAAGTTCATACATGAAATTAGAAATAAGCTAAATCACAAAATAGAGAATACATAGAAAATAGCAAACATAGTTCCGAAACTAATAGATAGACTAAGATCAAGGATCTTGTCTATGGTTACAAAATCTAAGCTGGACTTCTAGGGATATGCTCCCTTTTCCTTCCCTTCTTCCTTCATTCTTCGAGTGCGTCTCCTAGATTGCTACTGGATGACCCCGGGTTCAAACACCTCATGATTTGGTTGAAGCGTTTCCTTCTCTTCCGCTCCCTTTCCAATGCTCTTTCATGATAGTCAATTAGTTCCTCATCTGTCATCACCGGTGCTATCTCATCAATGGTCTTCCAAGTGATTGTTCCTTCAGTCTTCATACTGTTGTTTTCGTTTGTTGGAGCATCTTTCGTATCCATCGTGGAGTCTGTTCCTTGTCCTCCCCGAGTATGTCATCCTTCAAGGTAGCGAATGATTCTTAACTCATCACTAGTCCAAGGTTCCTCGACTCCTACAGCGACTTGATCCCTAACTTCTTGCGCCGGTCTTTCTTCTTGATTTTCCTCTAGGTCCTCATCGGGTTCATCATCTGAACTATCACTTACTTCTTGCATTGGTTCGTCTATTATTACTGATCTATCTTGTCGCAGACGTAAGCCTCGTTCCTTCCTAGCTGGATTCTTGTGAAAGCAGGTGGCTCGGTAGATACTTCTGTTGGGGGTCGTAGCATTCCCTGATACACTCCATGCCAATGGAAAATATCATTGAGGTCAGCCCTCATCCATTCGAGGTGATCCATTAGATCATCATGAGCATAAACAAACATTGGTCCGATCCTGGTCCAAGTTCGAAAATCCGGTGAAGTTCGGCCTCCTTCTTCTCTAAGGACGAAAGTTGCTTCCTTGAGCATTGGTCGGTAGTCCGTGATGGCAATGATTCGCTCCACAGCGTATATTACCTCCAACTCAGTCATCCTCTTTCCTATGGGGCAGTTGTGAATAGTTCATAACACTCCCTTCCATTCGGTTTGCAACATTCCCCTCTTCCAGATTTGGAACATCTCCCGAACAGTCTTAGGTTGTCCTGCTAGGGCAAACTCCTCACATAAAATTCTAAGTCTCATCCGGTAATTCTCTGGTTTCTCAAAAGGTCCTTTTCGGAAATTCTTGGCTTGAAGACGGGCCTCATCTATGGTGATCTATGTAAAAAAAAGAGATTAGAAAAACTTATTCTACCCATTCTATCTTATCTAAGTCTTTCTTACTCTACTCTAAGTCAATTTTTCTTAAGTCCAATTCTATAATTATGACTCCTAGTTTCTTAAACCATCTCTGATACCAACTTAAACTGTCACGCCCCAACGGGTACCCTAAATGTGACAATCCGCCACACTCAATATTAAAGCTTAAGTATGATAACCTTAGTCATTCCCAAAAGCTTTTATATTAAGTGTAAGGCGTACTTTCACAACTTTAGAGGACCACGTATGGAATTATGAAGTTTAAGAAGATATAAATAACACATTTAAGAAAGAGGACTCATAACAATAGTTCATTCATATCAATGACTTTACAAACTTAGGGACATATCCCCTTGATCACTAATCTATTACATGAGTATTTATACATCATTACTAATACTACACTTTACCTAAATTTCTATTACCTAAAAAGAAATTACTTGCCCGCAGGGTCCACGTGGCCTTAACCATAGGTAGGGAAACTGCAAAAGATATCTATTCAGGTATAAGCTAAAGGCTTAGTGAGAACTATTTTATAAATAACTTCCTGTAACAAGATTCAAACAAGTTGATTAATCAAACATATGTAATGCAACAAGCATGTGGGCAAACAAGCATATAGTTTTCCGGGAACTATATGTTGAATGGATTTGCCCTCCATTCGGGTTTGGTGATACATAGCCTCAATTCAAGTAGTTTTAATTAAAAAGTTTTCATGCTCGCGAGCACTCATCGCCAAGCATCCCGAATCTACTTGATTGACCTTGCTTTCGGATCTTTCGCCAAGCATTTCACTTAAGCCGCCAAGCAATCGCTTTCGGATCATCCGCCAAGTGTTGCTTTCGACATGAGCTTACTATCCTTCTCACCTAAGGATAATAACCCAAAATGCAATGTGACTCACTTCGTGGTATGCATGAATTCATTTTGTTATATTGTCATAGCATAATTAATTTTGAGTTTAAGGTGATCAAAGAATTTCATACAAATCAAATGCTATACTAAATCAAACATTTGGAACAATTCCGGCTCCGATATTCTTAAATATTCTTTCAAAGAATTACTTTACATACATATCGGTTTATCTTTTCCTCACTCTAGTGCAACTAATTTACAAGCCCAACAAGTATAGCATTTAATTAAAATAAACTCACGATGCTATGTTGACTATTCCTCTAGGTGGATGAGTCGTTCACACACTTCACTTAGTCGTAATAATCCTTGGGGTAAGGGAATCCTTCCTCGGGGTCACCTAACCAAAGAAAATACCCATAATAAGTATTTCTTGATGATTTTCTTGAGATTTGACATAACAATGTCAAAAGAACGTTAAAGTTCGTATAAAGGAATGTTCCAACTTAAAATGGCCATAAATTGGTCATTTTAACTCGGAATCGCGCATATAATATACCGATTTCTATCTACTCGAAAAGATCTACCCATTTTTAAAATTATTTCCATCAAACAAGGTCATATAGGCTTCGAAACAGTGGCGACAAAATTCACCACGAATTTTCAAGTAAAAACAACTTGGGTTCAAGAAATCAAAACTTGTTTGATAAATACTTAGTTATCTATATAGTTGAAAAATTCTCTTTTTTATACCTACATAACTCATATTTAAGCATGCTCAAGTGTTTTGTTGTCCAATTATTTTTCTTAAGTAAAACAAGGTTAAAAGACTATAGTTTTCAAAAATTGTTTTTGTAGATTTCTTGAAATGAATACCTTGTTTCCTTTGTTTTCTAAAAACGTTTTATGTTGGTTTTATTATCCTTTCCTAAGTAACTTCTGAAAATAAAATTTCCCATCTTTAAGTTTTCTACTATTTTAGAACATGCACTATCCTTCCTATTTAGTTTTCTTTGCACAAATTCCTTTGTCTATTTGTTTACAAAAATCTTTATTTGAAAATTTCTCATTCCTTTTTTATGCCTTATATTTTCATAGGAATCATCCATGTATATAAATTTATTTTCTTGATAAAAACAAAGTAGATCATTATGTGACTTAAGAAACCTTTTTATAGTAAAGTAGTTTCTAAAATTTCAGTGGTTTCTTCTTGTAACTTGAAAAGAAATAACTTTATAAATCATAGATTTTCTTTGCCTATTTGTTTGTAAAGGTTTTTGCTTGAAAATTCCTTAGCCATTCATCTTGTTTATCTTTTTATAAAAAGACTCAATTTTTGTAGCAACAAATATTTTTTTTTGAAAAACAAAGTGGAATAATAAAGGTTTAAGTAGCTTTTTAGAGCAAAAATAGCTTCTAAAATTATAATGAGTTCTTTTGTAACTTAAAAAGAAATGAGTTTATCTTTTGTTATCTTATAGATTTTATACTTTACATAAACTTATTTCTAAGTGACAAAATTCTTCTTTTGTTTAGTTATTTTTTAGAAATTAAGATTTTTGGACAACAATCTAAATGAACATGATTATGAGAATAATAATAAAAAAATAACATAAAACATAAATAATAAAGTCAATTTTGGAGTCTTAGCTTTTTCAAGGCTCCCGGGACTAAGAAGTAGACTAGTCCCAAAATAAAATAAAATGAAAGAAAGAAAAAAAACTTGTTTTGACTTGATGAGGACAGGTCTAAGACTAGAGGCTAGTCTTAATTCAACAAGGAATAAATAAATAAATTGCAATGGAATAAATAAATAAATTGCTTTGCATAAAATAAATAAATTGCAAGTGAGCTTATATGCTCTAAAGAATATGTATATATTATATATAATAATATATTAACAATAATAAAACAACATAAACATAAATGGATTGACATGAACAAGAACAGTAAATGAACATAATGTAGTTTCCATAACTTATAGTCTTTGGAAACTCACACTATAGTCATGTAAAGTTACATGACATGAAGAAGAAGAAATTAAAAGAAGGTAGTCACCAAAAGGAGACTTTGGTATGGTTATGTGGTTATGGGTTTTTGTTGTTGGTGGAAGTTGTTGTGGAATTATTTTGAGAGAGTTTTGGGATAGTATTTTGAGAGAGTTTTGAAAGGAGATTTTGGAAGAGTTTTGGTATGAATTTGTGGGTAGTGAATGTGTGAAAGAAGTGAAAGAGGAGGGGGGGTATTTATAGGAAATTGAGGAGTGATTTTTGTGTAATTAAAATAAAAGAAAAATAAAACAAATTGAGAGGGAAAGGGGACAAGGGGGCGCGGCCATGCATGGAAGGGGGGGGGGGGGGGGGTGTATGATGGATGTGATTTAATTTTTTGATTTTTTGATAAATGAAAGATGTAATGTGTAAGGTAGATGTGAAATAAAGTTATGGGAAAGGTAAAAAGTTAAGTTTATAGGTTATGTAGAGTGTAAGAATCGGTGTAAGAAAAAATAGAGATAAAAGAATAGGATAGAATAGTAATGAATAGTGTAATGTAAGATAGATATGACTAATAAAGTACTAGTAGTAAGAAAATATGCGTATAATAGCTATAGCTGTTATTTTTAGCTAACGAAAAATTACGAAACTAATATTTTTAGAAAACTTATATTTTTATGAGTCTAACGGTGTATTCGGATTATTTTTATTATTCCGGGCTTCCGGACACACTTTTCGAGAACCGTGTCCGATCGGGTTCAAGGGACACCCGAAATTCGTAAAACTGATATTTTTATAAAACCTATGGTTATTACGAACTATTCTAGCTAATTATCCCAACTTCGTTTTTCAGAGCCAAAGAAAACGGCAATGCCAGATTTAGTTTGATACGGTAAACTAGGGTTTTGTTGACCTTTAGGTTTCCGTTTGGCTTTCGGTTTAAGGTTTTATGCTAAACCGATTCCGAAAATTTGGGGGTTTACACTTAATCGTAGTAATCCTCAGGAAAGCGTAAACCCTGGTTTTCTTAGTAACCAAGTAAACTCCGTAAATCGGAAATCAAAACCCTAAATAAGATTAGTACAAGCAACCTAGGAACCCTAGGTCCGGCTTTTCTTCGATTTCTATTTAAAAGAACCTTTATAGAATAATTTAATGTGGATTATTGTTTTATAGTATATTTCAAACCATACAAAGTTTTGATTTCGAAAAATTTTCTATTCCGGGCTTTCCCGAGCTCCATTACGAAAAAGCGAGCTTTGGAACTAGAAACTTAGAAAAATATTCCGGAATACTCGTTAGAACTGAAATTTTATAAGGATTCCAAAAATATATATTTTATAATTTTCGGGTTATAAAAATTACAGTTATAGCCTTTTTCCCATATTTTTCTTACTACCGGTAAAGTAAATGTCTTATCTACTATTTATTACTATTCACAAGTACAACCTACTACACACACACCTATACCCTAGTCTTACATCCTTACAAACACTCAATTATATTTTCTTTTCTAAGAATTTTTGTCTCTTAACAAATTATTACAATTTAAGATATATTATTATATGAATTTTAATCAAAACAATTTCAACTCACTCCCTCTCTCCCTCACTCTAGAATCGGCGTACCCCCCTCAATTTTCCCCCCATTTGTTTTATTTTATCTCCTTTTATTACTTAAAACAAACCCTAATTTCATCTAATATATATAGTCTTTTATTTTCTCTCTCTTTCATTTTATTCCAATTGTTTCAAAAGCTCACAGAACTCTCTCTTCTTCCTCCTCATTGCCGTGAGCCTTAGCCCCATCACACACACACACCACAAGCTTCAAACTTCTTCATTTCTTTACTAAATCCAACCTTAGGTGATGATTCCTAAGCCTTACTACCATTTAATCTTATAATGGCAAGATTATTCATGAGTGTTTTCACTCAAAGTCCCCATGAGCACTTGCTAGGGACAAGAAAATGCTACTACATGAATATCAAGCCATCACAAGAGTGGATATTGTGTTTGATTAAGTTTTTGTTGAAATATCTTCATGATCATGCACGTAGAAGTGGAGTAAAGTTGAGATCTAGCATAAAAATTTCATATTCATGCTTTTAAACTTCATTTCATACATCATAAGTAGTAGATCTAGCTTTTAGATGCTTATACCATGCTTGACATTCATGATCTTATGGAGGATTTATGTTTTCATGCATTAATGCTTATAAAGGCTTTATTTTGTGTATATGAATGTTGTAGTTGGTAGATCCGTAGGGAAATAAAGCAAGGAACTTACAAAGAAAAAGTTTTTGTTTGAAATGTCCAAAGACAAATTCGTATGATTTCATGACCCTATTTAAAAAAACTCTTTTATCAATTTTAAAACTCATGTTTTTATGTGAAAAATGAAGGGTATAGGTAATATGTATCATTAGCTAGTGATTTTTATAAGTTGAAATGAGTTTTGATGAGATTAATGTATAAAACAAGAAGTGGAATTTAGAGGGAAAATTTTGAGTTAGTACTCAACATATGAAATTCGTAATTTTGAATATAGGTAATAAGAACACCTATCATCTAAGTTCAAAATAGAAGTTTTATGTATTAAATGGAGTCCTTAAGTAATAGGTTTCTTAAAGTCTTAAGTTTTAATGCATTAAAAAAGTTTTTCCCAAAAGAATAATTCAAAAATTTAATTTCAAGAAATTCGGATTTTTGGATGAATCCTATTTGAAACCATATTTGCAAAGTGTAAAATGCAAGTTTTTATGTAGAAATGAAGGCTTGGGTAATAGGTATAACGAAGACTCAATTTAGACAAGGACAAATTGATTTCCTTAAAGAAATAACTCCAAAATAAATGAGATGGTCTAAGTTAGGAAACTAGTTTTCTTGAAAGTGTATAGTCATGGAGTTACACAAATAAGAAGTTTCTTAATTTTCCTTTTGGTAAATAATGTCAAAAGCATGCATGCATTGAGTTCATATCATATCATTCATTATAGGAAATCATCGATATTGCATGTGTAGTTGAATTATATGCTAGAAAAACCACAAACATCCACAAAACTATTTTTTTCGGAATTGAAGTTTTCGAACGACCAGAGCTGATCCCTCTGTTTTGTGACCAAAATATTTTTGAAACTTGAAAATAATATTAGAAATAGATAGATCTTTCTAAGTAGATAGAAATTGATATATTATATGCTCAATTTCGAGTTAAAATGAGTTAGATATGGTCATTTAAAGTTAGGACTTTATCTTATGCGGAAATTGACGAACTTAGTAGTTAGAATTGTTAAGTTATTAGAACCTTATAAGAAATACTCATTTCGGGTATTCCTTGTACTTAGGTGAATTGGAGGACGGATTTCCACTCCCCGAGGACTACTACGACTAGTGGATTTCTCTCCATGGCCGCGTGAGTTCATTTCTTAAATAGTTGTGCTCTTGTATGTGCTTGTAATCGTAGTGGCATTAGAATTAGGAAAAGATAAAATCACGATGATTTGTGACCTAACCTTGGTTGAATGAATGATAAGTATATCAAGACGAGACTTGTTGATAAATTATTGTATGATCTAGTATAGACTTGGATTGTCTGAAATTCTCTATGATCGCATTTAATCTGCTTAAATTAACATGCCACGATAACGATAAATAAACTGTAAACCCCTAAAATTTTGGAATCGGTTTAGCATAAAACCCTAACCGGAAGTCAAACAAAACCTTAAAGGTCAACAAAACCCTAGTTTACCGTATTAATCTAAATCCGGCATTGCCGTTTTCTTTGGCCCGGAAAAACGAAGTTGGGATAATTAGCTCAAATAGTCCGTAATAACCATAGGTTTTATAAAAGTTTCAATTTCGCGAAATTCGGGTGTCCTTCGAACCCGATCGGACACAGTTCTCGAAAAACGTGTCCGGAAGCCCGGAATAGTAAAAATATTCCGAATATACCGTTAGACTCGTAAAAATATAAGTTTTTCAAAAATATCAATTTCATAATTTTTCGGTAAGTAAAAATAACAGATAAAGCTATTATACGCGTATTTTCTTACTACCGGTACTTTAATTGTCTTATCTACTTTACATTACACTATTCATTACTATTCTACACTATTCTTTCATCTCTAATTTTTCTTACACCTACTCTTACACTCTACATAACCTATAATCTTAACTTTTTACCTTTCCCATAACTTTATATCACATCTATCTTACAAATTACATCTTTTATTTTCCAAAAAAATCAAAAAAATTAATTCACTCCCTCTCTCCTCTCTACATGGCCGGCACTCTCTCTCTCTCTAATGCCCTCAATTTGTTTTAATTTGCATTTATTTTAATCACTCAAAAATCACTCCCATTTTCCTATAAATACCCCCCTCCTCTTTCACTTCTTTCACACATTCACTACTCACAAATTCATACCAAAACTCTCTCAAATTTTCCTCTCAAAGCTCTCTCAAATTTCTATCTCAAAACTCTCTCAAAATAATTCCACAACAACTTCCACCAACAACAAAAACCCATAACCACATAACCATATCAAAGTCTTCTTTAGGTAACTCATTTGTGATCTTTCTTCTTCTTCATGTCATGTAACTTTACATGACCATAGTGTGAGTTTCCAAAATACTACAAGTTGTGGAAACTACATTATGTTCATGTATTGTTCTTGTTCATGCCAATCCATTATGTTTATATTGATTTATTATTGTACATATTCTTTAGAGCATATAAGCTCATAATCTTGCAATTTATTTACCTTTCATGCAATTTATTTACTTCAATGCAATTTATTTATTTCAAGTTGTTTATAAGACTAGTCTCTAGTCTTAGACTTGTCCTAATCAAGTCAAAACAAGTTTTCTTCTTTCATTTTATTTCATTATGGGACTAGTTCATTTCTTAGTCCCGGGAGCCTTGAAAAAGCTAAGACTCCAATACTTGACTTTATTATTTATGCTTTATGTTACTTTGTTTATTATTATTCTCATGATCATGTTCATTTAGATTGTTGTCCAAAAGCTTCATTTTCTAAAGATAACTAAATAGAAGAAGGCTTTTGTCACTTAGAAATAAGTTTATGTAAAATATAAAATCAACACAAAATAAACTCATTTCTTTTCATATTACTAAAAAGAACTCACTATAACTTTATAAACCACTTTTACTTGAAAAGATACTAAAATCTTTATTATTCCACCTTGTTTTTCAAAAAGAAAATATTTTTGTTAAAATAGTTCTTTTCATAAGAAAGAAAATAAAATGAATGACTAAGGAAATTTTTAAGTAAAGACCCTTGCAAAATAATAGGCAAAGAAAATTTATGGTTTGAAAATAATAAAGTTATTTCTTTTCAAGTTACAAGAAGAAGTTAATAAGATTATAGAAATTAGTTTTTCTACAAAAAGGTCCTTCATTGTTCCATATTGTTTTTATAAAGAAACCAAGTTTTCATGCATGAGTAATTATTTTTGAAAAATATGAGACATGAGAGAAAGGATGAGAAATATCAAGTTAGAATTTTTGCAAAACAAGTAAGCAAAAGAATTTATACAAGAAAAATGAAGAATAGAATATTTCCTAAAATATAGTATTAATATAACTTAGAAAGGAAGAAAATTATTTTCAAAAGTCACTTAGAAAAAATAAATAAAATCAACATAAAACATTTTTAGAAAACAAAATAAACAAGGTATTCATTTCAAGGAAATTCACAAAAACAATTTCCGAAAAGCTTCAAACCGACGTTGTTTTACTTAAGAAAAATAATTTGGACAACAAGACACTTGAGCATGCTTAAATATGAGTTATATAGTTACAAAAAGAGAGTTTTTCAACTATATAGATAACTAAGTATTTATCAAACAAATTTTGATTTCTTGAACCAAAATTGTTTTTACTTGAAAATCCGTGGTGAATTTTGTCACCAGTTTTTCGGAGCCTATGTGGCTTTGTTTGTGGGAAATAATTTTAAAAATGGGTAGATCTTTTCGAGTAGATAGAAATCGGTATATTATATGCGCGATTCCGAGTTAAAATGACCAAGTTATGGCCGTTTTAAATTGAAACATTCTTCCATACGAACTTTGACGTTCTTTGACATTGTTTGTCAAAAATTCAAGAAAATCTTCAAGAAAAACTCATTATGGGTATTTCCCTTGGTTAGGTGATCCCGAGGCAGGATTTCTTCATCCCGAGGACTATTACGGTTTAGTGGATTGTGTGAACGACTCATCCGCTTAGAGGAATAGACATCAATGGCATCGTGAGTTACTCCCCGTTATTTTTTCATACTCTTGATTGTGCTTGTAAAATTAGTTGCACTAGAATCTAAGAAAAATCAAAAGGAAGTGTATGACAATATGTTGAAAGAACCCTAAGTATATCGAAATTTGAGTTGGTTGTAATAAAGTTGTATGCGATTTAGTATCTTGAAGTGTTTGAAATTGATTGATCACCTGAAAGAAGTTAAATGTAACTACTAGACTTCAATTAAAGAAATTAGTCATGCACTTCATATGTTGAGTCGCATTGCATTCACTACTATACAATTGGTGGGACAAGCGTATAATAGTGGTGGTAGACAGAACCGGTATATCATGTGAGTGGCTAGTAGGAGCCGGTAATAAACTACAAGTTTGATGGCTAGTAGGAGCCGGTAATCAACTACAAGTTTTTGATGGCTAGTAGGAGCCGGTAATAAACTACAAGTTTTTGATGGCATATAGGTGCCGGTAAGACCTATAAAAGTGTTTTAAAAAGTTGTGGCTGTAATTGGCCTGAATCCCCAACCCCGAATGAAGGGCGTAAATTCATTCAACATATGATTCCCGGAAAGTCATATGTCTTGTATGCTCACGTGATTGTTTCATTTCATATGATTGAATAATAAACTTGATTGTTAAATTTCATCGAGTATGAATTCTGGGGTTTACTCACTAAGCCTATTAGCTTATACCCCGATAGCTACCTTTTGCAGTTTCCGTACTTATGGCTAAGGCCACGTGGACCATGTGGGCAGGTAATCCCTTTTGAATATTAGAATTTTGGATAAAGTACATCATAGTATTAGCATGCAAATATTTATATAATAGCTCAGTAATTTAGGGAATTATTCCTAAGTATGCATAGTCTTTGCTATGAATAAATATTCGTTGTGAATCCTCTTTTCTTAATATGTTTTTATATCCCCTTAAACTTCATTATTCCATATATGGTCCTCTAAAATTGTGAAAGTAAGCCTTACACTTAATATAAAAGCTTTTGGAAATGACTAAGGTTGTCATACTTAAGCTTTAATATTGAGTGTGGCGGACTGTCACGTTTAGGGTACCCGTTGGGGCGTGACATAAACTGTACATGCATATCACGTAGTGAGTCACATTGCATGAGTTATTAAACCTTGGTGGGAAGAAGGCATAATAATTCGGTCAATGAGGGGCCTGTAAACTCGGTTGTTGGTGTATGGGCCAGAATTGAAATGTGCGTGGGTGGGTAGGCACCTCTATAAACCACAGTAAAAATTTATACGTGGTGGATGGACACTTGTATCAACCACAATAAGAAGTGAGAAGTAATTAAATGATGGTCGTATGGGCCTGAAACACCTAACCCCGAATGGAGGGCGTAAATCCATTCAACATAAGATTTCCGGATGGTCTTATGTATTGTATGCTCATATGCTTGTGCATTCATATGGTTGCTAATAACTTGTTAGTTATATACTATGGTTGAGTACTAAATATTTGGAATTAAATCTCACTAAGCCTGTAGCTTACACCCCGATAGTTTGTTGTGGTGTTCATATTTTTTTTTTTTTGTTCCAAGAGAACACATTTCATAGGGTTATCTTTTGGATGAAGGAGCTTTTGAAGAAGTCGGCACCTAGCTAGAGGCGTGAACTTTTAGAAAAATCTCGTTAAGATAAACCTTAATGATTGTAATATGGTTTTAGACTAGATAGGCTTCCATTATTATTTTGGCGGGGGTATGCCCCCCTGACTTTTGTAAAGACTTAACTTATTTATCTCGTTGTGATTTCTATTCTTAATGCTAATGTACGCCTTCTTTAGACTATTCGATTCAAAGTGTGATCCTAAAAGTTGTGCAAGTACACCTTACACCCGATATGTAAACTTATGGGATGACTAAGGTTGTCATACTTAAGTTTAAATATCGAGTGTGGTGGACTGTCGCGTTTTGGGTACCCTTTGGGGCGTGACAGAAAGGTAATCTCGTATCCTTCATCACCTAAACAAAAGAAATACCCGTGATGAGTATTTCGTAGAAATTCAATTTTAAACTTCCTAATTCTATTTCACTATGTTCATCAAAATCGCATAGAATGAAATTCCAATTTAAAATGGCCATGATTTGCTCATTTTAACTAGGAATTTCACATTTAATATACAGTTTTCTATCTATTCAAAAAGATCTATCAATTTCTAAGGTTATCTTTGTCATATAAGGTCGTTTCGAAAACATTGGATATAGATTTAAAACGAATATTTCTAGATTTTGCAAAACCATTTCCTAACTCAACTTCATTCAAAAATCCTTTAGTAAAAATATAGATATACATATATATATATATATGGTTGATAAATCCTTTGAGTATATAGATAAGCTCACTTTATATGCAAAAATTCTGATGGTAGCGTCTCAACAATTTATTTCATAAAACAATTATTTTTAAAGTATTAAAACTTAACTTGATAAATTTCTTTTCAAGTATTTTAAAGAAACTTATATTTTTATAGGTTATTATAAATGAGTATATTATTTTTTTTTATTTTCTTCATTCCTTTTTCCAAAACAAATAAATTTTTCTTTAACCTTAGTCTTTCATATATTTAACTTCTAGTGATAAAAGATCAAAGTTATCAAAAGTGTATTAAGTTGTTGAAAACCTTTTTATAAATTTGTATTTAGAATGGTTTTAGAAAATGAGTTTTGTCTTCTTATATTTATTATTTAAAATATAAGTTTTTGTTTTCTAAAACTTGTTCTTTTATTTCCTTTGAAAAGAATCATCTTTATTAATAAAATCCTTATTTTTTAATATTATCTTATTCATATTTTTTGAAAATAAGTTTCTTCTTTAGAAACTTGAAAATCATTATTTTCCTAAGTGGGTTTATAAATGTATGGGTTGAATTCATCTTAACTTTGAAAATTAGTTTGTTTCTTAGTTTGTTATGGAGTTAAAAAAAGTTTAATCTTAAGCTTTTTGTGAAAACTTTGAATATTAACAAATTATTTTACTAAAACGTAGGTTACCATAATATGCAAAGAAAGTATTTATTTCTTATATTTCCTTGGTAAAGCTATCTTTGTTATTTGAGAAAACTGGTATTACTCTATTTCTTTGTTGTTGATAAAAGCTCCATTATTTTGTGACAAGTCACGCAATAGAAAATTTAGTTTTAAGTTTCTTTAATAAAGTAAAATTATACTTTTAAATTAGTTGAGACAATATCATTATGTAGATGCAAGTATTATGAGCATGTAAAATAATAAGAATATGAGGAAATACTAGAAACAAATAATAATAAGCAAGATAATAAAAATATCAAGTATTGGGAACCTTAGCTTCATCAAGATATCCTGGTCAAGTATTGAGAGCCTTAGCTTCATCAAGGCATTCCAGGACTAAGAATAGACTAGTCCCAAAAAGAATAAAAAAATAAAGAAAAGATTATTTTAACTTGATATGGACAAGTCTAAGACTAGAAAGACTAGTCTTAAAAATAACATGAAATAAATAAATTGCAAGGCATAAAATTAAATAAACAACAAGCGAGCTGATATGCTCTAAAGATTATATATAACTACATAAATATATTTAGTTAGATACGAATAATAAAATCAACATAACAACATAATAAAATAGGAAGTTCATGTGCAAGAACAAAACACGAACATGTTGTTACTTTCACTACTCGTATGAGTTTAAAAAAAAAAACACTATAGTCATGTTAAGTTACATGACATGGATAAACTAAATGGTTGGAAGAAATTTTTACCTAAAGTGTTTATGTGGTACGAAGATGGTAGTGAATGTATGGTTATGTGGTTATTGAGAAATGGTAATTGTATCGTGTATAGAGAGAAATTTTGTAAGTATTTGATGAAAGAGAATTTATACAGAGAAAAATTTTGTGGAGAGTGTTTATGTAGTGAATTTGAGAGAGTTTTGTTAGTAGAATGAATTGTGTAAAAGAATGAAGGCGGAAGGGGGTATTTATAGAATTTTGGAGTGAAAATTAAATGTAATTAAGTTAATTGAAAAAAAATAAATGGAAAGGGAGGAGAGAGAGGGGTGGACGGCAATTGCAAGAAAGAGAGGGAAATTTGATTAAAAATTAATTTTAGAAGAAAAGTGTAAGAAAAGTTTGAAAATATGTGGTGTAAAATTTTTATGGGAAATGAAAATTGTAAGAAATAGGTATATAGGTGTAAGATTAGGTAGTAAGAAAAAGTAGAGACAGAGGAATAGTAATGAACAGTAGAAAAGTATTATGAATAGTAACTAGACAATTAAAATACCGATAGTAGTAAAAATACGCGTATAAATGTGATATCTGTAATTTTTAGCTATCGAAAAATTCTAAAATTGATATTTTTGAAAAAAGTATATTTTACGAGTCTATTGGTATTAACGGAATATTTTTGCCGTTCGGTGTACCAAGACACGATTTTTGAAAATGGATCTCATTCGAATCTGAAGAACACTAGGATTTTGCGAATCTAATAATTTTAAGCTTCCATATATTATTACGAACTATTATTAAAAATTATTTTCATTTCGTTGTTTAGGGTTTAAGAGCGTGGGATTGCCGGATCTTAAACACTAGGGTTTGTTGTAAGCTTTGTTGACTTTTAGAGTTCCGGTTTGACTTTTGGTTTTGTTGAGTTATTCGTAAGATATAATTTTGGAGTTTTGACCGTATTATATTTTTAGCTAGATATCTATGGTTTATCTCATTTTATTTGTGGTTATTTAATAGTTTTCAGTTCTCGGGATCGTTTAACCGAGTCTAGGGTTATAGTTGACTTAGTTTGACTTTTGGTGAAAATTGAAATTTCTGATTCTAAAATTCACCGAAGGATTTAAGATCTTAGTATTTCGTTGTCGAGCATTATTTGGATATATCATTTTGATTTGCGTTTTAGGAATCGGGTAGATGATTTGATTGGCATACAGATGTTGATTCAACCGATATTTGGATTTTCTATTTTGTTTTTTAGGGTTCTTTTTTTTTCAAGATTAAGAATTCTCATTTTTGATCTTATTTAGAATTAAGTTTTAACTTGGTTCGATTTTTTAGGGTTTCAATTCCGGTGTTTGACTCTTAGGATTATTTTCTATGAATTATGAAATTTTCAGGAGTTTACAACCTACCCAACTTAGAGAAAGTTTTGTGCTCAAAACTTGTTATACGTAAGTAAACTTGTAAAACTTGATGAGAGATTGTATGTCTTATTTCATCAATATTCTCGATATTTGGAATTTCATCTCACTTTATTTGTTAAGTCTATTTGAAACGGTATTATGATTATATTACGTTGTTTCTTTGCCCTCATATATTTGATACCTTTCTTTAGTTTCACTTCCATAAAAAGGGTTTGGATGTTTATCGTTGTTTTAGTATTTCTTTTTTCATAATTTCTATTTCTCGTTTATCTTTAGTTGGTGGCATTGGGAATTTCGTTAATTCTGTGCGTTTAATATTCTATGCAACATAGCATATATAAAATCAATAAGATTTGGTTTTAGTGACTTTCAACCTTCACTTTACTTGACCTTTTTGAAGAATCTCAAACTCAACCAAGAGGACAGATGACTGACGACTCGCCACTTGACTTGACTCAATTTTGAACTGATGACGACTCAATATGACACGTCACTAGTACATTCACTAACAAAGGAAGGTTGTGAATTTGCTTTTCCATTCTTATGTGAGTATATATATGACATACACATATAAAATACGCAATGTTCATACTCATTCTATTCTTAAGGGTATTGTTGTTTTATTATTTACTTAATTATCTTGACAAGGTTTGAGATCAAGATGTTTCATTAATTTGGAAAAATTTGGAAATTGTATGTTGAGATTTTATCATCACTGGTTCTAGCCTTTAGGTGTTAATAGTTAAACTTTTGATGTACTTTGATTTTAGTGTGTTCAGGGTAGATAGCATTTGATTTGATTTCTTCTTTTGATATGTGCTAAATTTTTTACAATCTTATATCTATCCAATCTGTATTAGGTAGTGATGATTATGCAATCCATGGTCATTACTAGCAAACTATTCTTTTGGTCTGAGTGGTGAAAAAAGGAAATCTAGCATGTAAGGGTATGAGGATAACCTGATATCGAATCGCATGTGTGACTATCGTCCTCTTCCAAGGTAGCGAATTCTATTTCTTTGTGGTTGGCTTCATCGCAAACCCATTTTCCTTGTAAATTGTACACACGTACTCCTTGTGGGGCTATTACCGAGTGTCTTCCATTCCTGCCATCATTTCCATTTTCAGTATTATCCACATGTCTCTTCTTAAGGCACTGTTTGGCAATATGTCTTGGTTCCTTACAGATCAGGCAGATAGCGGTGGTTTTCTTTGGACATCTCGGGACTTTGTGGCTTGGACTTCCGTAGTAGTAACACTTGTGTTGTAGCTCGGGACACTGTCTTGGTTGATGTCCCCCTTTGCATTTCCAACATTGGATATCTGGTTTCTTTTTATCCCTCTTTCTACTCGGGTTGACCAATGGTTCGAGCTCATTGATTTTGAGGCTTAAGCTAGGTTCACTTATAGATTCTTCCTCAATTATCATTATCACGCCCTATAGGGGTATCCTAAACATAGCAGTCCACCACATGCCATATAAGACTCTCGAATTACTACCCAAGTCCTTCGGGAGTCCTGGATAGATGTAAGACGTCTCTTTACGATAATAGAATACTCGACTCAATGGAGTTAAAGAGTTTAATTTAGCATTCGATAGCAATAGATAATAAATCAAAACACATAAGTAATTAGATACAAAGTATAAGGGGCATTCCCCAACAAAAGAATATTTAAAGATCCATTACAGTCATCCTGAGTCCCTTGGTTTCCTACGGAAGTCTAATCAAATCTGAATACAACTTCTAGAGGAAACGCCTAGCTCCTATACCTGAGCTGTAGCTGGTTTCGGCCTAAGCCATATGAACTCATGTTGCAATAAATAGAAACTATAGGGGCATAAACTATACTAGCTTAGTGAGTAAAAACTTCCATGATCACAATTATAACACATCAATCAAACAAGTGATATGCATCAAACACGTGAGTTCAGCAAACATATGACCAGTCGGAAATCATATGTAGATGGACTTGTGCCCTCCATCTCAGGTTAGCAGATTAACAAATCCTACAGTACGACGCTGTTTAGGCTCACAATCAACCAACTTATAAAGTCGTTTTATGGATCACGATTAACCAACTCATTAATTCGTTTTATAGATCACGATTAACCAACTTTTAGACCATTTAGGATCACGAAAAACCAACAATTGCTAATGCTCCATCCCCATTATGATATGAATGAGTTCATATTTATTTTTAATTTCGAATATTCAGTTATGCCAATTCTTTAAGTGATCAATCAATAATCGCAGACAATCAATCCTAATTCATCTATAAAAGCAATGATTAATCACCTAACTTCGATATTCTTATATTCGATTTCTCATATCAATAACAATCATATATAATACCCATTCATCCCCATCATGCATATCCATTTTATCTTTGCCAAGTATCTAGTGCAACTACCATTACAATCACAAATAATAATTGAAATTGAAAGTGGTACTCACTCGGCCATGGTTTAGCGGTTTTTTAGTAGTAGTAGTCCGGTGGTAAAGATTCGTCGGTTTTGAGATCACCTAAAGAGGAAGAAATACCCTAATAAGTATTTCATTACTTAACTAATCCAAACTATATATCAAAACTTAACAAATTCGTAATTCTCGCTATTTGCGGAAGTTTTGACTTAAAATGGCCATAACTTGGTCATTTTAACTCGGAATCTCGTAAATTATATATCGATTTCTATCTACTTCGAAAGATATATCTAATTCTAACATTATTTTCAAGATTTGAAAATATTTGGGTCATGAAATAGAAGGATCAGTTCTGATCAGTAACGGTTTCCAATTCCGAAAGATAGTTTTGTAAATGTTTGAAATGTTTTTACTTGACAAATCAATTATATATGCAATATTAATGATTTCCTAACATGAATGACATGTGATGAGTGTAATGTATGCATGATCTTGATGATTTTTACTAAAAGAAAATTTTAGAACTCTTTATTTTGTAAGACTTCAACAACAACTACTATTGAGAAATCTAGTTTCCAAACTTTGACAACTCACTTGTGTTTTAGGATTAATTCTTAGGAATTTCTGGTTATCTTGGTTAAAATTGAGTTTTCATAACATATACTACCTAAGACCTTCATTTTTACATAAAAATTTGCATTTTTCACTTTGCAAATATGTTTTCAAATAGGATTTATCAAAAATCCGAATTTTTAGAAATCTAATTTTTGAATGATTCCTTTGGGAAAAACTTATTTAATGCATTAAAATTTAAGACTTTATTATACCTATTCCTTAAGGACTTCATTTATTATATAAAACTTTTATTTTGAGCTTGGATAATAGGTGTTTTATGGTCTTCATCCAAAATTATGAATTTCACAAGTTGACTAATAACTCAAAATTTTCTATCTTATTTCTACTCTTTGTTTCACACATTAATCTCATCAAAACTCATTTCAACTTATAAAAATCCTTACTTAATGATAGCTATCACCTATACCCTTCATTTTTTACATAAAACATGAGTTTTAGAGTTGATACAAGGGTTTTTAAAATGTAGCTTTGAAGTCATACTAATTTTTCTTTGAATATTTCCAACAAAAGCTTTTCCTTTTTAAGTTCTTTGTCTTATCTACTTAAAGATCTACTAACTATAACATTTATGTACACAAGATAAAGCCTTTATAAGCATTAATGCATGAAAACACAAAATATTTATGAGAACATGAATGTCAAGTATTATATGAGTATCTAAATGCTAGATCTACTACTTATAATGCATGAAAAGGAGTTTAAAAGCATGATTATGGATTTTTATGCAAGATCTCTACTTTACTCTACTTTTATATGCATGAACATGAAAATATTTCAACAAAAACTCATTCAAACACAAGATCTACTCTTGTGATGGCTTGATATTCATGTATTAGTATTTTTATGTCCCTAGCAAATGCTCATGGGGATTTAGATTGAAAATATTCATGAATAATCTTGCCACTACAAGATTAAAGGGTAGAAAGGCTTAGGATTAATCACCTAAGGTGGATTCAAGTGGAGAAATGAAGAAGAAATGAAGCTTGTGTGTGTGTGATAGTGGTGGAGAGCTCATGGTTTGGAGGAGAGAAAAGAGAGGGTTTTTGTGAGTTTTGAACAAATGAAATAAAATGAAAGAGAGAGAAAAGTAAGAGATTATTTATATTATGTGAAATTAAGGTTTGTTTGAATTATAAAAGAAGAAAAATAAAACAAATAGAGGGCAATTGGGGGGGGGGGTTAGGGTGGGGTTGCGAGTTTGTGCTAGCCATGCATGAAGAAAGGAAAGGGAGAGATTTAAAGTTGTTTAATTTGTAATTTATATAATAAAAAGTATTAAATGTGATAATTTGTTAAGAGATAAAAATTTCTTAGAAAAGAAAATATAATGAGTGTTTGTAAGGATGTAAGATTAGTGTGTAGTAGGTTGTACTTTTGAATAGTAATAAATAGTAGACAAGACATTTACTTTACCGGTAATAAAGAAAATATGGGAAAAATGCTATAATTGTAATTTTTATAACCCAAAAAATTATAGAACTTATATTTTTGAAATCCTTATAAAATTTTGGTTCTAAAGAGTATTCCAGAATATTTTTCTAAATTTCTAGTTCCGAGGCTCGTTTTTCCGTAATGGAGCTTGGGAAGGCCCGAAATAGAAAATTTTTCGAAATCAGAACTTTTTATGGTTTGAAATATACTTTAAAAAAATATTCCACATTAAATTATTTTATAAAATTTCTTTTAATATGGAACCGAAGGAAAGCCAGATCTAGGGTTCCTAGGTTTCTCCCACCAGGCTTATACTAATCCGGTTTAGGGTTTTAGTTACTGGTTTCCGACGTTCACTTGATTACAAGGAAAACCGGGGTTTACAATCATGACATTCCCTTCCGTCCTTCTCCTTTTCTTAGCACCTTCCACAATTTGTGCTCTTTCTACTAATTCTCAAAAATCTTTGATGTCAAACTCTATCAACTTGATACGAAGGTCTTTCTCCAATCCTCCTAAGAATACTTACCTCTTGAGTTCCTTGCTATTCTTATATGATTTAGGGGCATATTGTAACAGCCTACTAAACTCTGTTTCATATTGTTCAAGACTACAGCCTCCTTGAGAGATACTTAAGAAATCTACACTATATTGGACTCTCAAGCTTCTGGGGAAAAAGTTCTCCAAGAATTCATGCCTAAATATTTCCTATGTAATTGGCGGTAGCAGCTCCTCACTTTTGGATTCCCACCATATACTTGCATTGAATCTCAGCATATGTAAGCTGAAGGTGTTGTGGTACTTCAAAAGCATTAAAAGATCGCTCTATTTGTGCTAACCAATCTTCGGCTTCATCCGATTTTCTAAAAGCTCCATCAAAATATCGATTGCACTTGATGAAATCTAGCAACATACTTTGATAAGGTTTTAGTAACAGTGGCTTAGTTGGTGCCATTTCAATCGGTGGTGTTGGAACTTCTAGTGCCGCTTCTTGTGTAGGTATTGATGTGGGCATAGCATGGGCCTATTGTGCGAAATCCCTTATGAGGTTGGCAAGTTGTTCGATGTTAGCTTGGTCCACTTTTAGTTGGTTTGGTTGTTGAGGTCCTTCCTAGTTCTCAGGTTCTATAGGGGGTATTTCTGGTTTGCGTTGTGCATGAGTGCGTCTCCTATTTACTCTACAGGTTTTATTAAGCTAGTGTGAGATTATTGAATTTTATTAAGTCCTAGGCATTTTTGGAAAAACATTAAAGAAACAAGCTAAAATTGATCGAGTACAGAAATGCGTAAAAATATATATATATATATATAAAGAAGAAATATTGAAAACTGACTGAAATCATAATAATGAAAAGGAAATTCATGACATTAAAAAAAATATATGAAAGTAGAAGAAAACTTAAATTCTTCCTTTACAAAAGTTCAAAGAAAGGATGCAAAACATGGTTACAATTTCAAATCATTGCTTAGATAATATTTACATCATCGTTAATCCTTTAACAAAAGCGTTACTCCTATCGATATATTAAGGCTTTTACGGAAGGTTTAGCTTCCGTCCCTGCTTCTGATTGTTCTTCACAGGGTAGGAACATTTCTTTGATAATTTGGGCCTATTGATCCCTTGTCTTCATCATCAAGAGCTTTTTCTTTTCCTGTGTGGTGAGATATTGTGGTTGGATCTCTAGACGAAGTTCCACATTCTTTCTTAGATGAGTCATCTCCTTTAGGGAATGGGATGGGATCGTCCCATAGACCTTACGACTTTAGTTCTTCACATATATAGAGGTTCGTCACTTTGCACATGTAGCACGTTTTTTTGGCATCTCTGGGATCATTCCTGGTCTTACAAATGAGGCGTTTGCATGCGTAGCATTCTCTCATTATTGTTGGACAATTGTTGGCACCATGTCTTCCATTTACATAACCAAAACAAAAAGCACCATTCTTTTTAGGACAATCACGGATTTTGTGATCGTTGTTTCCATAAAAGCAACACTTGTTCTGCAGTCGTGGGCAACGTTTGGGGAAATGTCCTTCTTTACACTTCTAGCATTTGACCCTAGGAGTTACGGGATCTTAAGAGGTTGGAGTTGTTTATGCTTCTTAGCCTTGGGTTCTGGATTGGCCATGAAGAAAGGCACTTGCGATACTAGTGTTGCTCCGAGTTGGGGTCTTATAACTAGAGCGGATGCAGAGGTCGTGGGTACTTGTTGCATACATTCTCTTATCGTCTCTTCTAGACATCTCATAGTGGTTAAGAGTTCTTGAGTCAGATCTGGTGGTGGGGGTACTCCTTGTTCTTGTTGTTCTTCGAGAGGAATGCTTGATCGTGGCACAATTTCCTCGGGTAACTTCCTAGAACCAAATGAAGCGATCGTATTAGATATTCTCTTCATTTTAGGTTTTACGCACATATTATTTGTTTTTAAGGAAAAAAGAAGCGTTATGGGCTTTTATCCATTTGATTAAAGGGTTGATGTAGGCACTTAAAATTATTTACCTAAGGGTCTTATCTTATAAAAGGGGTATTACACTTATCTTGTTTTTAATTGGTCAAAGTTAGGAGTTAAATAGGGTTACTATGCATTAAGGCTTATTAAAATTGCTAAGGTAGGCTTACTTTACTTCATTCTATATCTCAATTCTTTATCTCCTTCAAGTTTTCTCCACATCGTTCTGCTATGTTCTATCACCAAGTAATTTCTACATTCCTTAAACTTGGGTCAACATTCTAGGGTAAATCCTTTTATGTGATACTTCCCATTTCATTGATCGTATCTTCCTAAATATCCTTCGATTCTTGTATAGCATTTCCTACCTTCTTCTTGTAAGCTCCTAGATTTTTCGATCATATTAGCAAACCCTAAGAACCAGAAGTTGAAACGAAACCCTAAAGTTAACCTAGTTATACGATTAGTCTAGTGAATCTAGATCCGGCAATCCCGTGTTCTTAAACTCTAGAAAACAAAATTGAGATAATTGTGGAAAACGGTTCGTAATAACATAGGGAAGCCTAAAAAAATCAGATTCGAATTTTTATAGTGTCTTTCGGATCCGATCGGGATCAGTTTTCGAAAACCGTGCCTCGGAGCACCGGATAGCAAAAATATTCCGACAATACCAATAGATTCATAAAAATATAAGGTTTTCAAAAATATCAGTTTTAGAATTTTTCGGTATCTAAAAATAACAGATATAGGCCTTTTACGCGTATTTTCTTTACTACCGGTATTTTAATTGTCTAGTCTACTATTCATAGTACTTTTCTACTATTCATTACTATTCACCTATCTCTACTTTTTCTTACACTCTATTCTTACACTCTACCATACCTATATCTTACAATTTATGTCACGCCCCATAGGGTATTCTAAACGTAACAGCCCGCCACATACTAAGTAAGACTCTCGAGTTCCCTACCCGGGTCTTCGGAAGTCTTAAGTAGATGTAAAGCGTTCCTTTATGATAATAGAATACTTCAACAAATGGAGTCAAACAGTTTAACGAGGCATTCATTAGCCATAGATAATAAATCAAAACGCATAATTTAAAGTTTACAAGATCTAAGGGGCATTCCCCCGCAAAAGAATAACAGTCTATTACAGTCATCTAGAGTCTTTAGTTTCCAATGGAAGTCTATACAAAAAGGGATGGATTAAACTTCTATGGAAAACTCCTATCTCCGGTACCTGCGTTGTGGCTTGTCTTGGCCTAAGCCATATAAAATCATGCTGCAAAAGATAGAAACTATGGGGGCGTAAGCTAACTAGCTTAGTGAGCAATACTTCCATAACGCAATTAAACATAATTCAGTCAAGCAAGTAATTATTCAGGCAAGTGTATGCATCAACTAAATGAATTCAGCAAACATATGACCAACTGGAAATCATATGTGGATGGATTTACGCCCTCCATCCGGGGTTAGCAGATTAACGAATCCTGCCGTACGACGCCGTTTAAGCTCACGGTCAACTAACAAGACTTCGTTTTATGGATCACGATTAACCAACAATTTCGTTTTATGGATCACGATTAACCAATAATTTCGTTTTATGGATCACGATTAACCAACAAATGCGAATGCTCCAACCCCATCGTGACATGAATGAATTTAATTTACAGTTGGAGTCGAATATTCATTAATTCAGTTCTTTTAAGTGACCAACAAGAGTGCGCAGACATTCATCATAAGATACTAATGAACAGTCAATATCTTAACACCCGGTTTCGATATTCCTTAAACTCCATTGCACATATCAACAATAACAACATAAACAATTCCCATATACCCCATCATGCATAAACAATTCCTTTTATCTTTGCCTACACCACTAGTGCCACTACATTACAAACACAATCATTAATTGAGAGTGGAAGTAAACTCACTTGGCCATTGGACGCCAAACTTCTTAATAATAATAGTCGGGAGGTAGAGTGTCGTCCTGCTCGAGATCACCTACCAAGCAAGAATAATCCTAATGAGATTCTCATCATGTAACTAAATCAAACTATACATCTAGGCTAGTTTAATTCGGATTTCTCGCTATTTTCGGAAGTTCCGACTTAAAACGGCCATAACTTGGTCATTTTAACTCGGAATTTGGAAAATTTTATATCGATCTCTATCTACTTCGAAAGATCTATCTATTTCAAGTATTATTTTCAAGTTTTGAAAATAGTAAGGCCACGGAACAGTGGGATCAGTTCTGTTCCGCAATTGACCCACTTTTGAAAATGTGTTTTGCTCTTGACAAGAAATGTTCCTAGTCGATGGTTCATGCATGAATGATATAGGAATGATCTACTAATGTGCATGCCATGTAATGAACTCAATATGTGCATGGTTATGATAATTTTTGTGGTAATAAACCCTTATGAACTCCTAAATGTTAGAAAATCTTTCCAAGGTTATTTCTAGTAGACTATATTTCCACATTATACTCCTTAGGGTTTCTTAGGCTTTTAGTCTTGTAGTCCACTTGTTTTCTATCTAAAAATAAGTTCCCAAAGTCTATAATAGCCATGGCCTCCATTCATGCATAAAAATTCACATTTTTCATTTGGTAAACATGTTTTTAAATAAGCTATTTGTGAAAATCCGAATTTTCCAAATTTCCGTTTCTTACATTTTTCTTAAGGGAAATCTTGTCTAATGCATTAAAAATTGGAGATTCAATGTATACATTATCTAAGGACTTCATTTAGCTTATAAAACATCCATTTTAGACTTAAATACTAAGTGTTTATTTAGGCATTACCCAAAATTACGAATTTGACTACACATCTAAGGTCAACATTTTTCCTTCTAACTTCACCTCTTGTTTTCCTTATTTTTATTATGCCTAAACTCATCTAAACTCATGAAAATAATTCCTTTAACATGTCTATTACACATACTCTCCATTTTTCTTATGAAATATGAGTTTAAAGTTGATTTTGGGGGTCTTTAAGGTAGGGTTTCCATTTCATCCGAATTTTCAACTTTTCATATCTAACCAAGCCCTTCCTTTTTCAATGGTCTTGCCTTCTACATATGATTATCCACTATCTAACATCTCTATACATATTCAAGACTACATTTTTGTGGTCCTCAATGCATGAAAATAAAAATAACTCTATGATCATGCATGTAAATGACAATGTGGGTATCTAAACTTTAGATCTACTAAGTATGATGCATAAATCATGGATCTCATGGCATGAACAACAATATATGTGCAAGATCACTACTTTACATGCATGAACAAGTTGATATTTTGAGCAAAACTCATTTAGAGGCTAGTTCCACTTCTTGAGATGGCTTGAGATTCTTGTAGTAGTGTTTTCATGTCCCTTGCTCATGCTCATTGGGATTTAGATGAGAAAACACACAAGAATGATCTTGCCATAACAAGATTTAGGATGTACAAGGCCTAAATATACATACCAAAGGAGTCTTGAAGGAGGAAAGAAGAAGAAACAAAGTTGAAATTGCAAGAGGAAGGGGGAGGGAAGTGCTCGGCACACAAAGGAGGAAGAGAAGAGAGCTTTTCTCTTTTTCCAATTTTGAAAACAAGAAGAATGAAGAGAGAGAGAGAACATTTAGTATATATATCAAGTGTTTTAGGGTTTGATTAATAAAATGAAGTAAAAATACTTCAATTGAGGGGAAAAAAATAGAAGGAGGGGCGCCAGCCTCCAATGTGTGTGTGTGTGTGTGAGTTTAAAAAAAATGAATTTGTAATTTAGTAAATTAAATGTAATAAATGTGATAATTATTTAAGAGACAAATTTTCTTGGAAAAGAAAATTGAAATGAGTAGTTGTAAGGATGTAAGAATAGGGTATGGGTAGAGTGTAGTGTAGGTTGTACTTGTGAATAGTAGACAAGACATCTACTTTACCGGTTGTTCCGAAAACACGAGAAAAGCTATAACTGTAATCTTTATAGCTCGGAAAATTATAAAATAGATATTTTTGGAATCCTTATAAAATTACGGTTATAATGAATATTCCGGAACATTTTTCTAAATCCGTGATCCGGGGCACGCTTTTCCGTAATTGGGCTTGGGAAGGCCCGGAATTGAAAAATTCCCGAATTTAAAACTTTCAAAGGTTTGAAATGTACTTTGGAACAATAATTCAAATTCATTTACTTCATATTATTTATTTTACTATGAAACCGAAGGAAAACCGGATTTAGGGTTCCTAGGCTTCATTCACTAAACTCAACCTGATCGGATTAGGGTTTCGCTTCCAATTCCCGGGGTTTCCTAGCTACTGAGAATTTCTGGGGTTTACAATTTACCTTCCGCATACAACTTTAATCACATCACACCTTACATATTACTTCTTTTAATACAAAACAAACAAAAATAATTATTCCCTCCCCTCTAAACACTCAAAACCGGCGCCCCTTTGTTCCTCTTCCATCACATTTTGTTTTCTTTTCCAATTTATTTTATTACATCTAATTTCCACTCCAAAAATCTATAAATACCCCCTTCCTCTTCCATTCTTTCACACAACAAAAATTCATACTAAAACTCTCCCAAAATCACTCCACAAAAATCCTCTCCCAACATCTCTCTCAAGTTCTCTCTTTTCTTTAGAAAATCCATTCCCACATAATACTACAACCCATTCTTTTCTTCTTCAAGCAACACATGAACTTTAGGTAAAACTTCTCTTATTTACTCATCATGTTCATATAACTTGACATGAGTTTAGTGTATGTTTCTTAGACTCATTGAGTTAAAGAAGCAACAATTTATTCATGTTTTGTTTTTGTTCATGTTCTATTCTTTTCTTTATGTATTATGTTGTTATTGTTATTATTATTTGTTTCTAACCTAACTTATATAAGTATTATGTATATATATTTATTTAGAGCATATAAGCTCACTTGTTATTTATTTATTTTCAAGTCTTGCAATGTATTTATTTACTTGTTTATGCAATATTAAGACTAGTCTTTCTAGTCTTAGACTTGTCCATATCAAGTCAAAACAATTTTATTTCTTTGCTTTTCTTTTCTTTTGAGGACTAGTCCATTCTTAGTCCCGGGATACCTTCATGAAGCTAAGGTTCCCAATACTTGACTTTACTTTTATTTTCTTATTTATTTTATTTATGTTGTTTTTATATTTTTCATGGTTACATATTCTCATTCATGCATGGATATGTTGTTATTGTCTCAATCATAATAGAAATGAGTTTTCTTAAAATAAGAATAAGAACTCTTTTTAAATATAAATTTTGCCACATAAAAAGTTATTTTCCTTAAAGATTTGAAATTTATCTTAAATATTCTTCTAAAGATAGTAACAATATATGGTTCTTTACCAAGAAATACATAAAGTAAAGTTAATATAAATTCTCTTTTCAAATAAATAAGAAAGTTTCTTTAGACTTAAACAAAGGATTTCTTAGATTCAATTGTCAAAAGTTTTCCACCAACACTAAAAGTCTAAGATAAGTTTTTCAAAAATAACTTATAAGATGATTTCTTTTAAAAGTGGAATTAACCATAAAGTATTTAAAAAAGACTTTGTTTTCCAAAACGCTAGAAATAAATTTATGGAAATCTTGAAAGATTAAAATAACTTTTTGAAGGAATAGAGTTAAAAGGAGGAAATACTCATTTATGATAACTTAGGAAATTTTTCAAAAATAAAATTCTTTTCAAGCCTTAAGCTTATCTCACTTCCAAGACATTTGTTTTACAAAACCATTGTTGAGACAACACCAAATTTATGCATATAGTATGAGATTATACCTATACATATATACATATATTCAAGGGATTCTTCAATCATACTATATATCTATATTTTTGTACAAAAGCCCTTGAGTGAAGTAAAGTTTGAAAACTCTAGTTTCAAAGTTTGGAAAATTCGTATCAAATCTGTACGCTACTATTCCGAGACCCAAATAATTTCTTTTGATGAAAATAACCTTAGAAATAGGTAGATCTTTTCGAGTAGGTAGAAATCGGTATATAATATGTGAAATTCCGAGTTAAAATGAGCAAGTTATGACCATTTTAAGTTGGAATTTCCATTTCATACGATTTTACGTATAGAATTTGAATAGATCTTGGATGAAATACTCATGTTGGGTATTTCTTTGTTTAGGTGTCGAGGATCACGATCTTGTCTTCCCCGAGGATTACTTCGACTCCTAGAGCGCTATGGACGAGTGATTTTCCTTTACGCTTATGTATTCACGCATGTGCTTGTAGAATAGAGCACTAGATGTAGGAAAAGATAAAATTGATATGCATGTGGGATATTATGGGAATTATGTATGTGATTCATTGTGTGCGATCAATGAATGATAAGTATATCGGAACCCGATTTGTGGTTGATATAAATGTTTCCATGTATGTATTGTTATGTGTGTAAATATTGTTTGATCGCTTTAAATAATTTAATGCCATATTGAAATCCCCATATATAAATTGCTCATGCAATCACTTAAGAATATCATTTCAAAGTTTTGTACTACTCCTCAGCGTGGGACCGGAAAGGTAAGCTGCCTAGCTACATCTTGAGGGTTAGGACGTATGGGGATACGGCCTCAAGGTGTAGCCGAGCCGGATCGATCGCTTTGGGCATGGAAGGCCCGGGGACTAGTAGTACGGTTCGTTGGAACCCCAAGACGCGCGCAAACTTGAGGAGGTTGTTCGGGACCCAGTTCAAAGCATTCCCTAACCACCGATGGAGGGGTAAATCCATCAAACATACGAAACCGGATAGTCGTATGTAATGTTTGATCATATGGTTGTTGCATTCATATGCTTGATTAATAAACTTGTTTGATTGTTGTTATGAGTACTATTGCGTAAGGAATATCTCACTAAGCTAGTCATGCTTATACTCCTATAGACTTTTGATATTGCAGGATTATCTTTTGCACCCGAGACCACCTTGATTTCCCGGGTAGAATCCTTATTTTGAGAAGCTTTTGGAGGCAATCTATTTTGAAGTTATAGAGTAGATTTCTTCTAAAATCTTCTAGCTTTAGTTATGTTATATTTAGAACCATGTTATTATGAATTATCGGGGGAATGCCCCTTAGAAGCTGTAAGACTTTTATTTCAATGAATATATATTAAGTGTTATTTTGCATGTTCCGCTGCCAATGTCTTAAAATGCATTACTCCACCGGTCTCCCTTTGTTGTGAATGTACGCCTTGTACCGATATGGAAGCTTTCGAGTGACTGAGGTAGTCATTCTTAAGTTTTAATATTGCGTACGGCGGGCTGTCACGTTTAGGGTACCCGCTGGGGCGTGACAGTTTAAGTTGGTATCAGAGCATCAAGATTAGGGAAAGAAACAGTAAGTTAGAAATAGAAGTCTTAAGATAGGATAAGTTTAAGATTAAGCCATAAGAGTTTTAGGAAGAATCCTAGAATTATAGGAAGTGGGGATTTATGGGAAACACATGTTCTATGACCATACCTAAGATATGTAAGTGGCCCTAGGACTAATTTATACCCTAAGAAGAATAAAGGATTTCCAAACCGTTTTAAGCCTTAAGGAACACAACCCTCGTAAGTACAACCAGAGAAAACAGAGTTAACTTGCTTTATGAAACTAAAAGGAAAATACGTTTACGTAAAAGACTATACAACCAACCTTAGGTAACGTTGGAGAAAGTCTCATAAACGTCATCAAAGGATCGAAGGTGAGAAGAAGGCGAAACCATCCCTGGATTCCCCAAATCTCAAAAGGATCAAGAACAGAAGTAAGGAGCCATGATGAGAAGAAGATGTCGTATTCACCCAAGACGCAACGCCTTAGTATTAAATCGCAACTAATCAAAAGATGTAGTTAAGTTTTTAACAATAAATAAAAGTAACCTAATGATTTCTTGATAATGAGATTCCTTTGTTTTAGTTTTATTATATTATTTCTCTTTTTGTGATTAACATGCATGATTTTGATTTCTTACTTTGTAATTTCTTTGAATTGTATTTGAATTTCATAATTTCTTATTAAACTCCTATCAATCCCTATTTTGTCAATTTATTTCCTTAAGTTTTGTACCTTGATTTAAATTTCTAGTCTTTATATTTGAGATTTCCGTGATTTCGTAAACGTTAGTATGGAGCGTAATTAGAAACTAAAATCTAAACGATTAAACAGCCGTCCAAGAAGACGTAGGAATAGAGAACAAGAGATTCCAACAACGTACCAGCTGAACGAGGAGTACCCGCGTAACCAACCGGAAAATAACCCTGCTCCTGCCCCGAACCAGCAAAATGACTTTGCAGCTGCCATTGGACAATGAACCAGTTATTAGCTATTTTGATTCAGCAACAAAATCAAAATAACCCAGCTCCTGCTCCACCTCAGAATGCTCCTGAAGCTACGGTAGAAGCACCCGGCGAACAGTCACATGCTGCACCATTTCCACCACCACCACCGCCAAGATCACATCAAAACTTGCTCGCCAATTTCATCAAAAGTAATACCTACTTTGATGGAACCTTCGGAAAACCAGCTGAGGCGAAGATTGGTTGGCCCAGATTGAGAGATCGTTTGATGGTTATGAAGTACCCCACCACTTAAGAGTCAGTTTTGGGACATTCATGTTGAAGTTCAATGCCGCATATGGTGGAGTCGAAGAAGCGAGAATTGCCTGCTCCAGTTACGTGGGATATGTTTCGAGAAGAGTTCTTGGAGAACTACTTTCCAGGGAGTCTCAGAGTTCGGTACAGTGCTGAGTTCTTTAATTACTCAGAAGGGAGAACCATCGAGCAGTACGAAACCGAATTCAGTCGCTTGTTGCAGTATGCTCCTGACTCCTATAAGCACAGCGAGGAGTTAAAGAGACAAGTTTTCTTGAATGGGTTAGATGAAGACTAAAGATTCCTTGGTGGAGTTTGATGTTAAAGTTTTAAGGGGCTAGTGGAAAAGGCTCGAATTATAGAAGAGCCAAAAAGATGAAAACAAAAGCTCCGAGAAGAAGTGTATTGTGTTCGGAAGGAAGCCATATGAAGGACCAAGTTCTGGGTTCAAAAATAAGAGGTTTAAGACCTTTGGAAGTTTCAAAGGAAGTGGAAGCAATCAGAGGGAGGTGACCAAGGTAGATGTCACATGCTGGAAATGCCGAGGGAAGCATTATCCAAAGTCCTGCCCACAATTGCAAAACAAGTGCTTCTTTTGTGGCAGCCCAGACCATAAAATCCTGGAGTCCCAAGAAAAACACCATGTGTCTGCTATGTGTGCAAGCAGCCAGGGCACTTTGCAAATGAATGCCCAAAGAGGAAAAATGCTCTTGTGAGGTCATCCAACACCTCGGGAGGATCCGCCCTTGTCAGAACCAACAATGGCAATGGAAATGGGAACCGCTCTGGCACCTCGATGCATGGAATGAGAGTTACAACCTGGAGGGCCAGTGGATGTGCGAGGAAGCAGATGATGAGGAGGAAGGATGTGAGTTTGCTGCCTTGGGGAGACGAAGGCTATGATCATGGACTCGTTGCAGGTTAGCCTTAACCTTAAGCTTTCGTTTTGTTTATAGTATCTTTTTACGCTATAATAATCTGTCGCAATAGAATCCCTATACCTCTTTAGCCTAAAGCTTTAGAAAAGTTAGATAAGTATAGTATGGTTAGTAACTAGTGCGTGTTAAACGCAGGAAGTATACGAGTAGCTAACGAGACCGCTTACGCCTTGTTTGATACCGGAGCCACCCATTCGTTTATCACCCCCAACCTTGCTAAGAAGAGTGGATTACCTATAGTCACCACCGCTACCAGCTTCAAGATAAAGACACC
Source organism: Combretum micranthum (assembly GCA_024138025.1). NCBI lineage: Eukaryota > Viridiplantae > Streptophyta > Magnoliopsida > Myrtales > Combretaceae > Combretum > Combretum micranthum. The sequence goes on from JAMXBD010000649.1 coordinate 591,664, forward strand.
CACGGGTAGTCGTAACCACCCAAGAGATGTTGAAGGAATGCCCTTTAGAGATCCAAGGTCACCATACGACAAGTGATTTGATCGTGTTGGAGATGAATAAGTATGAAGTAATTCTTGGAATGAGTTGGTTGACCCATGTTAAAGCCACGGTAGATTGTCGAGAGAAGAAGGTGAATTTTAAGGATGTATATGGGAAGGATATTGAGTTTAAAGGAGAATCCACGGTCGTAAGGAGGCAAGGATTAAGTTCGCTTGAGTTGGTGACGGATGAGGAGGAGATTGACCAACAAATCAATGCTATAGAAGAAGAAGGTGAAGAACCAAAGGTGGAGGATATACCCATAGTCAATGAGTTTCCTGATGTTTTTCCTAAGGAATTACCTGGATTGCCACCAAAGAGGGAGATCGATTTTGAGATTAGCTTGATGCCAAATACCGAGCCGATATCAAAAGCTCCATACCGCATGGCACCGGTAGAGTTGAAAGAACTCAAGAAGCAATTACAAGAGCTTCTGGATCAAGGATTTATACGCCCAAGTGTATCACCATGGGGAGCACCAGTTTTGTTCGTTAAGAAGAAGGATGGATCCATGAGGTTATGTGTCGATTACCGGGAGTTGAATAAGGTTACAATCAAGAATAAGTATCCATTACCCCGGATTGATGATCTCTTTGATCAGTTGCAAGGAGCAAGCGTGTTTTCACGCATCGACTTGAGATCTGGATACCATCAGTTAAGAGTAAGGCCGGAGGATGTACCAAAGACTGCTTTTCGAACTCGATATGGACATTATGAGTTCTTAGTAATGTCTTTTGGATTGACAAATGCACCTGCCGCTTTCATGGACTTGATGAATCGAATCTATAAGCCCTTGTTGGATAAGTGCGTTATAGTTTTCATCGACGACATTTTGGTCTACTCAACCACACGAGAGGAACATGAGGAACACCTCCGTATGGCGCTTCACGTTAAGAGAACATAAGTTGTATGCCAAATTGTCAAATGTGACTTTTGGTTGGATAAGATTTCCTTTTTAGGACATGTTGTTTCAGGAAGTGGCATATCGGTTGATCCTGAAAAGATTAAGCAGTGATGGAGTGGAAGCAACCAAAGACGGTAACGGAAGTAAGAAGCTTTCTTGGCTAGCTGGCTATTATCGAAAGTTTGTAAAGAATTTCTCGACTATAGCCAAGCCATTAACACAACTTACTCAAAAGAATGAGAAGTTCATCTGGACCGATAAAAGAGAAAGGAGTTTCAAGAGCTCAAGCAAAAGCTTGTATCCGCACCGATACTCGTTTTGCCAAACCCTGAGAAGCCTTACACGGTGCATAGCGATGCATCAAGAAATGGTCTTGGATGTGTGCTAATGCAAGAAGGAAAAGTGATTGCTTATGCTTCGCGACAGTTGAGACCACACGAGCAAAATTATCCGACGCATGACTTGGAGCTAGCTGCCGTTGTTTTCGCACTCAAGATATGGAGGCATCACTTGTATGGACAAAGATGCGAAATATATACGGATCACAAAAGCCTCAAGTATCTATTCACTCAGAAGGAGTTGAATATGAGACAACGGAGATGGTTAGAGCTTATAAAGGACTATGATCTTGGAATCAACTATTGTCCAGGAAAAGTTAATGCCGTCGCGGATGCCTTGAGTCGGAAGAATCATGGGGAAGTTGCCGCTTTGTTGACCGACCAAAAGGAGTTGGTAAGAGAATTCGAAAAGCTAAGTATTGAATTCATTGGAGGAGATGTGGAGGTGGAAATATCTAGCTTGGTGATGGAACCAACCCTTGTGGAACGAATTAAAGAAGCTCAACGATATGATGAAGTCATACAAAGGATCAAACGGGAAGTACAAGCGAGAAGTATACTGATTTCACCGTAGATGACGAGGATGTAGTGAGGATGAAGGGAAGGTTATGTGTGCCGGATGATGAGGATATGAGAAAGGAAATCATGAGTGAAGCACATAACTCAGGATACACAGTACATCCGGGAGGAACTAAGATGTATCAAGATCTTAAGAGCCACTTTTGGTGGAATGGAATGAAACGGGATGTAGCTGATTATGTGATGAAGTGCCCAACTTGTCAACAAGTAAAGGTGGAACATCAAAGGCCGGAGGATTGCTAAAGCCTTTGCCATACCTGAATGGAAGTGGGATCAAATCTCGATGGATTTCGTGTGTGGACTACCAAGGACATCGGCAGGATGATGCCATATGGGTCGTGGTAGATCGCTTGACTAAATCGGCTCATTTCATACCAATCAATGACGTACTCAATGGACAAGCTAGCCAAGCTTACATAAGGAAATAGTACGTTTACATGGAGTACCTGCCGGATTGTGTCAGACCGAGATCCCAGATTCGTGTCTAAGTTTTGGACAAGTTTACAAAAGTGTATGGGGACAAAGTTGCACTTTAGCACAGCTTATCACCCCCAAACCGATGGACAATCGGAACGGACGATCCAAACCTTGGAAGACATGTTGCGTGCCTGTGTTATGGAATTTAAAGGAAGCTGGGATGCTCATTTGCCGCTCATAGAGTTTGCCTACAACAACAGCTATCACTCGACCATACAAATGCCGCCATATGAAGCTTTGTACGGACGACGCTGTAGATCGCCTCTGTTTTGGGATGATGTAAAAGCTCGCTATTGGACCAGATTTGGTACAAGATGCAGCAGACAAAGTGAAAATCCGACAGCGAATGAAAGAGGCCCAAGATAGACAGAAAAGTGGGCAGATATGAAAAGGCGAGTTCTCGAATTTCAAGTGGAGACCATGTGTACTTAAAGATAAATCCAATCAAGAGTATACATCGAGTACGCTCACAAGGAAAGTTGAGCCCACGGTACATTGGACCTTTTGAAGTGCTTGAACGAGTGGGAGATCTAGCCTATCGCCTAGCCTTGCCGCCAAACCTGTCAGGTGTGCACAACGTGTTTCATGTATCGTCTTACGCAAGCATGTAGATCCAGAACGAGTAGTAGAGTTGGAGCCAGTGTTGCTAAAGGAGAACCTCACTTATGAGGAACACCCGTACAGATTTTGGATAGAAAAGTCCAAAAGCTTCGGAACAAAGAGATCAAATATGTCAAAGTCCTCTGGAGGAATCACACCCATGAGGAGGCAACTTGGGAAGCCGAGGATGAGATCCGACGCAAATATCCGAATCTTTTCGAGGAATCAGGTACGATAGCCAAGTTTTGAGGACAAAACTTTCTTTAAGGAGGGTAGGTTGTAAGCCCCTAGATTTTTCGATAATATTAGCAAACCCTAAGAACCGGAAGTTGAAACGAAACCCTAAAATTAACCTAGTTATGATTAGTCTAGTGAATCTAGATCCGGCAATCCCGTGTTCTTAAACCCTAGAAAACGAAATTGATAATTGTGGAAAACGGTTCGTAATAACATAGGGAAGCCTAAAAATATCAGATTCGAATTTTTAGTGTCCTTCGGATCCGATCGGGATCAGTTTTCGAAAACCGTGCCCCGGAGCACCGGATAGCAAAAATATTCCGACAACACCAATAGATTCGTAAAAATATAAGGTTTTCAAAAATATCAGTTTTAGAATTTTTCGGTATCTAAAAATAACAGATATAGGCCTTTTACGCGTATTTTCTTTACTACCGGTATTTTAATTGTCTAGTCTACTATTCATAGTACTTTTCTACTATTCATTACTATTCACCTATCTCTACTTTTTCTTACACTCTACCATACCTATATCTTACAATTTACCTTCCCCATACAACTTTAATCACATCACACTTTACACATTACTTCTTTTATTACAAAACAAACAAAAAATCAATTTTCCTCCCCTAACATCAACCGGCCCCTTTCCTCTTCCATCTCATTTTGTTTTCTTTTCCAATTTATTTTATTACATCTAATTTCCACTCCAAAAATCTATAAATACCCCCTTCCTCTTCCATTCTTTCACACAACAAAAATTCATACTAAAACTCTCCAAAATCACTCCACAAAATTCCTCTCCCAACATCTCTCTCAAGTTCTCTCTTTTCTTTAGAAAATCCATTCCCACATAATACTACAACCCATTCTTTTCTTCTTCAACCAACACATAAACTTTAGGTAAAACTTCTCATTTACTCATCATGTTCATATAACTTAACATGAGTTTAGTGTATGTTTCTTAGACTCATTGAGTTAAAGAAGCAACAATTTATTCATGTTTTGTTTTTGTTCATGTTCTATTCTTTTCTTTATGTATATTGTTATTGTTATTTATTTGTTTCTAACCTAACTTATATAAGTATTATGTATATTATATTTATTTAGAGCATATAAGCTCACTTGTTATTTATTTATTTTCAAGTCTTGCAATTTATTTATTTACTTGTTTTATGCAATATTAAGACTAGTCTTTCTAGTCTTAGACTTGTCCATATCAAGTCAAAACAATTTTATTTCTTTGCTTTTCTTTTCTTTTGAGGACTAGTCCATTCTTAGTCCCGGGATACCTTGATGAAGCTAAGGTTCCCAATACTTGACTTTACTTTTATGCTCTTATTTATTTTATTTATGTTGTTTTTATATTTTTCATGGTTACATATTCTCATTCATGCATGAATATGTTGTTATTGTCTCAATCATAATAGAAATGAGTTTTCTTAAAATAAGAATAAGAACTCTTTTTAAATATAAATTTTGTCACATAAGAAGTTATTTTCCTTAAAGGTTTGAAATTTATCTTAAATATTCTTCTAAAGATAGTAACAATATGGTTTTTCCAAGAAATACATAAAGTAAAGTTAATATAAATTCTCTTTTCAAATAAATAAGAAAGTTTCTTTAGACTTAAACAAAGGATTTCTTAGATTCAATTGTCAAAGTTTTCCACCAACACTAAAGTCTAAGATAAGTTTTTCAAAATAACTTATAAGATGATTTCTTTTAAAAGTGGAACTAACCATAAAGTATTTAGAAAAGACTTTGTTTTCCAAAACGCTAGAAATAAATTTATGGAAATCTTGAAAGATTAAAATAACTTTTTGAAGGAATGGAGTTAAAAGGAGGAAATACTCATTTATGATAACTTAGGAAATTTTTCAAAAATAAAATTCTTTTCAAGCCTTAAGCTTATCTCACTTTCAAGACATTTGTTTTACAAAACCATTGTTGAGACAACACCAAATTCATGCATATAGTATGAGATTATAACATATATACATATATTCAAGGGATTTTTCAATCATACATATATCTATATTTTTGTACAAAAGCCCTTGAGTGAAGTAAAGTTTGAAAACTCTAGTTTTAAATTTGGAAAATTCGTATCAAATCTGTACGCTACTATTCCGAGACCCAAATAATTCTTTTGATGAAAATAACCTTAGAAATAGATCTTTTCGAGTAGGTAGAAATCGGTATATAATATGCGAAATTCCGAGTTAAAATGAGCAAGTTATGGCCATTTTAAGTTGGAATTTCCATTCATACGAACGATTTTAAGTATAGAATTGAATAGATCTTGGATGAAATACTCATGTTGGGTATTTCTTTTGTTTAGGTGTCGAGGATCACGATCTTGTCTTCCCCGAGGATTACTTCGACTCCTAGAGCGCTATGGACGAGTGAGTTTCCTTTACGCTTATGTATTCACGCATGTGCTTGTAGAATAGAGCACTAGATGTAGGAAAAGATAAAATTGATATGCATGTGGGATATTATGGGAATTATGTATGTGATTCATTGTGTGCGATCAATGAACGATAAGTATATCGGAACCCGATTTGTGATTGATATAAATGTTTCCATGTATGTATTGTTATGTGTGCAAATATTGTTTGATCGCTTTAAATGATTTAATGCCATATTGAAATCCCCATATAATAAATTGCTCATGCATATCACTTAGAATATCATTTCGAAGTTTTGCTACTACTCCTCAGCGTGGGACCGGAAAGGTAAGCTGCCTAGCTACATCTTGAGGGTTAGGACGTACGGGGAATACGGCCTCAAGGTGTAGCCGAGCCGGATCGATCGCTTTGGGCATGGAAGGCCCGGGACTAGTAGTACGGTTCGTTGGAACCCCAAGACGCGCGCAAACTTAGGAGGTTGTTCGGGACCCAGTTCAAAGCATTCCCTAACCACCGATGGAGGGGTAAATCCATCAAACATACGAAACCGGATAGTCGTATGTAATGTTTGATCATATGGTTGTTGCATTCACATGCTTGATTAATAAACTTGTTTGATTGTTGTTATGAGTACTATTGCGTAAGGAATATCTCACTAAGCTAGTCATGCTTATACTCCTATAGACTTTTGATATTGCAGGTTTATCTTTTGCACCCGAGACCACCTTAAATTTCCGGGTAGAATCCTTATTTTTGAGAAGCTTTTGGAGGCAATCTATTTTGAAGTTATAGAGTAGATTTCTTCTAAAATCTTCTAGCTTTAGTTATGTTATATCTAGAACCATGTTATTATGAATTATCGGGGGAATGCCCCTTAGAAGCTGTAAGACTTTTATTTCAATGATATATATTTTAAGTGTTATTTTGCATGTTCCACTGCCAATGTCTTAAAATGCATTACTACACCGGTGTCCCTTTGTTGTGAATGTACGCCTTGTACCGATATGGAAGCTTTCGAGTGACTGAGGTAGTCATTCTTAAGTTTTAATATTGCGTACGGCGGGCTGTCACGTTTAGGGTACCCGCTGGGGTGTGACACTTCTAATATTTTATAAGGTAGAGTTCTATTCTTAGACATAAGGATTCTTAGATATAAGATCAAATCTTATCACTCTAACCCTCTAGTATGTAAGCCCCGGAAAATTTCAATAAATAATTTTAAGATGAACTTCGAGAATAAACACTAAAAATCACTCCAAATTAAAACCAAGTTTCATCTAGTCCAAAAACATGAATGAATTCATAAACTTCTTAATCTTGAGAAAATGAAAATCTTTAAAAATAAAATAAGAACACAGTGGTCTTCAAATTCAATACCACGACGTACCAAAAAAAAAAAAATTTCATATTTAACTCTGACTTATAAAATCGAGTAATATAAAGCCAAAAAACAAACTATTAAAAAGTAAATAATGATTGACCTTCGAAAATAAAACTCAATTCAAGAATTCCGAAAATATTAAGAGATATTAAGTACTTACAAAAATAAAATTTTAAAATATATTTCTCAAATTAAATATGTTGTATAAATATAAATATCAGTTTTCAAATTGGCAAAGGTCTAAACCGGAAAAATCACCCAGAAACCCTAATGGGAATGCAATAGCCTAAGTCCGGCAACCTAGTGCCCCTATCTCTAGAGGCCGAGGCGTAGCTAAATATGTAGAATAGCTCATAGTAATATGAGTTTATTTAAAAATATCAGATTGGTAAATTTTTAACCTATTTCGAACCCGTTCGGACACAGACTTCGAAAAGTGTGTCCCAGGGCTCGAGATATCAAAAATATACCAATAGTACCGTTAGACTCATAATTTCAAAAGATTTCTAAAAATATCAGTTATATAATTTTTCGGGTTATAAAAGTTACAGTTATAACCTTTTTATCGTATTTCCATTATTACCGGTAATTGATTAATCTTTGGCACTATTCATTTTTATTTCATTATAAAATTTTATTATTCTTATAAAGCCTTATATTTTTAGATAAATAATTTATATATTATAGAAAATTTTGTTTTTCTAAAAATTAGTTAGTTCGGGCTTTTACGGGATCAATTCTGTTTAAGACCCTGTACTAAAAAATATAAATAAATTAATTTAATAATTGAAAAATATTTTAAAAATATTTTTATTCCCATAAATATTTTTTTAGAATTTTTCGGGTTATAAAAATATTATTTATAGCCCATTTGCGTATTTTGACCGTACCGGTAACATATTTATTAAATACTAAAATAATTCAAATAATTATTTAATTTTTATTATGAAAAATCTGCTACAATTATTTGGAATAAATTTTCCAATTTATTTTATTTTTTAATTATTTATTAATAAAGTACTTTTACAACCCATACCTTCAAGTACACCTTACACATATCACTTCCTTTTCACTTCAATCTTCTACACATAATATCACAATTCATGGAAGATTTTTGACCCATCTTTGCTGCCATTGTCCTTTTATTTAATCATAATTTGACTAAATAATTATTTTCTACTCCTTCTTAAAGAAGCTACACATACACATTTATTACACAAATTAATTTCAAGTCAAATTCAAACAAAACCCTCTCTCTCCTCTCTTTAGAATTCACGTGCAGCCACAAAATTGGCTGCCTTTGTTTTATTTTTTTTTCCCTTTCATTTAATACAATTCATCCCATTTAATGCTCTTTATTATTTCCTTTCATTTCCTTTTGAATCCCTCTCTTTTCCTCTCTTTTCCTCTCTTTCTTTCTTCTCTTGTTCATTTTCTTCAAGAAACAAGCTGCCCCCTTCTTCTTCCATGCTTCCACACTTCATTTTAAAGATTTCTAAGCAAATCTTCTTCCCAAAGCTCCATAGGTGATATAGGTAAAGTGTAATGAAGGTTTTCATGCATCAAATGAACTTCCATAAGCTTAAAAGCTTAGGATGATGATGCCAAAAATGAAAATCTTTCTCTTCTCTACTTTTATTATCTTGTATTTCAATTATTTTCTTGTTTAAAGTTGATATATTTTGTAGATCTAAATCTTTTGTAACTTTGATTTCGTTTATGCCATAGATCTTTTATTTAAGTTGTTTATATTTATTATTTCATGATTTATGCATAGATCCATCATCCACATGGTTCATGCATTTAAAACTAGTTTAGAAAACTAGATCTAGAGTTTTGAGTTCATAGAATGCATTAGACTTTGTTTTATGTTTATGAACAATTTGCTATAGCATGATGATGGTAGAAAATTGTAGAAACTCAAGATTATTTTATTTTCAACAAAAACAACTTTTGAAAATTCGGATGAAAATGGAACCATATTTAGAAAAGTGGTTTTTTCAACTTCAAAATGTATATTTTTCATTTAAAATGAAGGCTTAGGGTAATAGATACCTTAAATGAAAGATTTTGATAGGTGAAGTTTAGATCCATGATGTTTATGCTTATTACCATGCATTTGTTTATTGTTTATGGTTCATATTAAGTATAGATCTTAGTTATGAACTCAACAAAATTGTGAAATTCGTATTTTGGCAAGACCCATATTTAAAAACTACTTTTCAAGTGTCAAAATGTAATTTTTACATAAGAAAATGAAGGCTTAATATATATATAGCATCAAGACTTCATTTTATATGGTTCAAAGATGATTTTTAAAGATTAATTTTCAAAACAAAGTTCTATTCTCGGATTTTGCCCAAGGCCTAGTGCAAAAACATGTTTTCCAACTCAAAAATAAAGTTTTTATTCAAGAAATGAAGGGCTCTTAAGATATGATATGTAAGGAATGGATTTTCATAAGTTTAGATAGGTTTTATCAAAAGATATGTCCAAAAATGAATTTTGGCAAAGCTATCTTTGTTATTTGAGAAAACATTGAGCAAACTGGTATTACTCTATTTCTATGTTGTTGATAACAGCTCCATTATTTTGTGACAAGTCACAGAATATAAAGTTTAGTTTTAAGTTTCTTTAATAAAGTATAATTCTACTTTTAAATTAGTTGAGACAATATCATTATGTAGATGCAAGTATTATGAGCATGTAAAATAATAAGAATATGAGAAAATACTAGAAACAAATAATAATATGCAAGATAATAAAAATTTCAAGTATTTGGAACCTTTGCTTCATCAAGGTATCCCGATCAAGTATTAAGAGCCTTAGCTTCATCAAGGCATCTCAGGACTAAGAATAGACTAGTCACAAAAAGAATAAAAAAATAAAGAAAAGATTGTTTTGACTTGATATGGACAAGTCTAAGACTAGAAAGACTAGTTTTAAAAATAACATGAAATAAATAAATTGCAAGGCATGAAATTAAATAAATAACAAGTAAGCTTATATCCTCTAAAGATTATATATAACTATATAAATATATTTAGTTAGATATGAATAATAAAATCAACATAACAACATAATAAAATAGGAAGTTCATGTGCAAGAACAAAACACGAACATGTTATTGCTTTTACTACTCATATGAGTTTCAAAACAACACCATAGTTATGTTAAGTTACATGACATGAATAAACTAAATGGTTGGAAGAAATTTTTACCTAAAGTGTTTATGTGGTACGAAAATAGTAGTGAATGTATGGTTATGTGGTTATTGAGAAATGGTAGTTGTATTGTGTATAGAGAGAAATTTTGTAAGTATTTGGTGAAAGAGAATTTATATAGAGGAAAATTTTATGGAGAGTGTTTGTATAGTGAATTTGAGAGAGTTTTGGTAGTAGAATGAATTATGTGAAAGAATGAAGGAGGAAGGAGGTATTTATAGAATTTTGGAGTGAAAATTAGATGTAATTAAATTAGTTAAAAAATAAAATAAATGGAAAGGGAGGAGAGAGAGGGGTGGACGACAATTGCAAGAAAGAGAGGGGAATTTGATTAAAAATTAATTTTAGAAGAAAAGTGTAAGAGAAGTTTGATAATATGTAGTGTAGAATTTTTATGGAAAATGAAAATTGTAAGAAATAGGTATGTAGGTGTAAGAATAGGTAGTAAGACAAAGTAGAGATAGAGGAATAGTAATGAACAGTAGAAAAGTACTATGAATAGTAAACTAGACAATTAAAATACCGGTAGAAATAAAAATACGTGTATAAATGCGATATCTATAATTTTTAGCTACCGAAAAATTCTAAAGCAAATATTTTTGAAAGGCGTATATTTTTAAGAGTCTATTGGTATTATCAAAATATTTTTTCCATTCGGTGTATTAGGGTACGATTTTCAAAAACTAATCTCGTTCGGATCCGAAGAATACTAGAATTTTGCGAATCTAATATTTTTAAGCTTTCATATATTATTACGAACTATTATCAACAATTATTTTCATTTCGTTGTTTAAGGTTTAAGAGCGTGAGATTGCTAGATCTTAAACACTAGGGTTTGTTGTAAACTTTGTTGACTTTTAGGGTTCCGGTTTGACTTCTGGTTTTGTTGAGTTATTTGTAAGATATAATTTTAGAGTTTTGACCGTATTATATTTTTAGCTAGATATCTATGGTTTATCTCATTTTATTTGTGGTTATTTAATAGTTTTCAATTCTCGAGATCGTTAACCGAATCTAGGGTTAGAGTTGACTTAGTTTAACTTTTGGTGAAAATTGAAGTTTCTGATTCTAAAATTCACCGAAAGGATTTAAGATCTTTGCATTTCGTTGTCAAGCGTTATTTGGATATATCGTTTTGATTTACGTTTTAGGAATCAGGTAGATGATTTGATTGGCGTACGGATATTGATTCAACCGATATTTGGATTTTCTATTTTGTTTTTTAGGGTCTCAAGATTAAGAATTCTTGTTTTTGATCTTATTTAGAATTAATTTTTAACTTGGTTCGATTTTTTAGGGTTTCGATTTTGGCGTGTGACTCTTAGGATTATTTTCTAAGAATTATGAAATTTTTAGGGGTTTACAAGTGCCGCCTTTATTTAAATAAATAAATAACTCTTAGATGTTATAAGATCATGACAAAATCGTTGAATGCCCTCCATAGTCCCCGCCCCCATCACTAGATAAACCATTATTTCTATCAATGTTACCATGTACAATAAAATCTCTAAAAAAAAAAAAAAAATACCAATGGGACCATAAATATTTTATTCATTTAGAGAGGTATTATTTAAATAGTAAATTAATAATTTATTCATTTAAATACTTTTTTTTCGATTTAGCAAATATAAATTTAATTAAAAAAACCATTCTATATCACTAATACACATGTATCACGTTTCATGAATTAAATTTAAATAGAAAATTTACTATGCATATATGTTTATGAAAATAAGTACATAAATGGTCTTCATTATTTATAGTACTTAAGCAATATTCATTATATTGACTAATTATATAAAGTTCAATACAAGTTACTTGTGTATATGAGTTTATTACTCTTGAACTTAATACATTTTGTAATGCCCTAAAATAAGGCATTACAACCCGCCACGTGTCCTCTCTTGATTAGGACACGCTAAGGCTATAGTTTCCACAATTAACCTGAATAACTCGCAAGGTATAAAATAAGATATGTGGTCCTCATAAATAGATCATATGATAATAATATAATCTCCAAAGTTTAAATCATCAAACTGGACATTGTTGACATAACTGTAGGTCAACAAGTCAAACCATACTCTAAAACTATCACTATATGAAAACTCCAAATACAACTTAAAATTCAATGAACAAAATAATAATTAGATATAAAAAGTCTTCTGTGATCCATCCTACATCATCTATGACTATACAACTAGTCATCAACACGGTAGTCAGGACCGCTAACGCCATCCCTATCCTCATAGACGATATCAAAACCCGATAAATCATAAATCACATTATCGTCACCTGCACCTGAAATATAACAGAATGAGCGGCGAAGCCCAGTACGATAAAATCCAATACAGTTCGAGCAAGGTTATGCACATACAACATGTATAAATATATGCAACTAAACTAAATGCATACAACAGATTATTATCTATTTTAGTCCAGCAAAACAACACAGTTCAGAATCTAGTATACATAAATTCTGAACTCAGAGTAACTCAGACTCTGTTATAAAAACAACCAACTGATTTGAAAATAAGTAATCATATACATATATGGATGAGTGGGTACTCCCCAAACATCCCAATTCCTGAACACCTAAATTCTACCGGAATCATTTCTTAGCACGAGTCCACTCGGGACAATTTCACACTAAGATCATCAGGGTGCCTCACCAGTATCACTGTCTGCCAGGTCTCTACTGGTCAAAGCCAACCACAACCAGACAAACAATTATTAAGCCTAATATTTATTAAGTTCATTATGCAATTATGTTCCTACATCCATTCACAAAAATTCTAATCTACAAGCACATACATCAAACAATGGATTGGTCGTACCTTTCTAAATTTTAGGAATCCAAATCGAATCCTCAGAACCTGATACCAACAATAACAAAACCAACCCAAACTCCACAATCTCCTATATCCACACCAATAACAGTTTCACAAACTCCAAACGTCCTGTTACAATATAGATATATATATATCAACAGACATGATGGCAATATTTTAACAGACATGAATTCTCCAAAAATCCTAACCTGAAAAGAAATCTCTGTTATCAGTGCTGTCTATTCTGATCAAATTCCCCAATTATCCTCAAGAACAACAAGGAATCACACAAAACTCTACAATCACCAATTATTTTCATCAAAACCCTAATTTGTAATACATTAAGAACATATAAGGATTGTTTAGATCGTATTTTATTGGAATCTATAATAGAGGAGATTTACTTACTGTTTTGAATCGCTAAAACCTGTCTCGCATTCACCAATTTATAAAATTTCAACCAAACCCTAAGAAACTTGTATAAATTTGTATAGAATTCCAATGAAATGGTTAAGATTACTTACTTTGGATCAGAAAATATTCTCCCGGTGATTTTCCAAGCATAACACCCCAAAAACACTCCAAAACTTTCTTACACAAAGGAGAATAGATTATAAAAGAAATCTATCAAAATTGTTTTTCGCGTCTCGTATTTATAGAAATTTGGTCATACGCCGGCCCTACGTCGGCGGTGTACCTGTAGATCTGACCGGCTTACACCATATACTGGCAAACTTATACGAAGGCCGACAACGTTTGTCGGGGCCTTGATTCCCAGAATTCAAATCGTTTCTTCATACGCTGGCAAATATTTGATATACGCCGGCGACTTTCATGTCGGTGTTGAGAAGAAACCCTCATGAATGCCGACAGCTTTCCTCCAAGCGTTAAGAAAAACGCTACTGTTCTCATCCTACGCCGTCTATACGCCAGAGGCGTAGATTTTTCGGGAGACGGCGTACAGTCTGTTACAGAGTACGCTGGCAAATTTAAGACTTAGGCCGTCGGCGTTCTTCACCAGAGATGCCAATCTTTATTGCAGAATTTAAGAAGATTGATCCAATTGATGTCAATCTGTTTCAACACATAATTGATCAACCTTAACTTAGTTTCAACATCAATATAAAGGCCTCTTAATATTTGGTAGCTTGTGAATATATCATTTATAATTACTTTGTATATTACACATTTAATATAAATTCCATCAACCTTCCAGTCTTTGCTTAGGTGATAAATGTTCAAGGAGAGAGAAGAGCAAATTGTTTCTAACATTGCAAAATTCGTTCAAATGATGAATCAGCCTTAAAGGACTTAAATTTCATAAGCTTGAGAAAATGATTAATGACCTCGGCTACTGGATGTTAATCACCGTTGGATTATCCTGGCGGAAATGATGAATATTCAGAGGTCAGAAACTTAAAAGAAATTGTGGATAGTGTCATTGAAAATTCTATTGGGGATGGAGGTTGGGATAATTCAATACTTTGGAACCAATCACGTGAAAGTAAGTAATCATTGCAACAACAACTCTTCACAATTTTTTTGTTGCAATTTGAGAACACAATACCAAAGCTTTTGAATACAATGGAAAAGTTAAAAATGAAATCTATGTAGATTTGAATTTCAAGGAAAAAAAACAACAATAGATCCATATTTTACTAAATTGCCCTTGTTTTATTTGAAATTTTAGAGAATTATCAATTTATGATATTAGCAGGAATATAGATTCATATGAAGGTCTTCGTAAAAACTATTATCATGACAAGAAAATTAGGATTTAGAGGCAAAATTTTTATCTCTAAATGTAAATTTCAGTTGCAAAAAATCATCGTTGGTTCTATTTGTAGAAATATAACTTGTTTTACCCACTTTTCATTGCAGAATTTCTATTTCTAAAAGTCAATTTTCTTGTAATGCATCTTATTAATTTATCAAAATTACTAATTTTGTAAATTGGTCTAATTTGGGAAAAAAATATTATTTTTAGAAAGATTGTTAATTCATCGAATAATAATTTATGGAAGTTTAAATGGTGTAGATATGGAATTTGTATACTATAATTTGATGGATCAAACTCAAAATTAAAGATATTTACTCAGGTTAACTGTATAAATTAATGATAGTATTAAAATAATTAAATATAATTTTAGATACTTTAAGAATTCTATTACTATTAGGCTAGGGATAAAATTGTTAAAATTATCTTGTACAATTTTATCCCTTTTTAGTAGATTTATTATTCTTTCTCAACTAGGTTAATCATATGTGATTTAGACTTTCTTTTCTGTTTATTTCAATAGGATTATCTAACCCTAATTAATTGAGTGAAATACTATACTATAAAAAATTATGGTGATGGTTAATTGAAACTTGCTATAAACATATGTATATGGATATAATCTATGCTTTTGGAATATAGCTTTTATTTTCACAACCTGACACTTAAATATACATTAGGCCTATTAAGATTTCCAGCATTTAATACACACGTGAATGCACCGCGTCGTCGTAAATACATATAATATCCTTATATTTAAATGGTAATGGCTACCATTTAACCAAATATATCGTTCCCTGCCACTTGAGATCCGGGATACGTAAGCGAATTTTGAGGTTTTTATACGTATAAGGACCCTTTTCGAAACTCATTCCAAAAATGGACCTGAAGGAAACATATTCCATATCTAGGTGAGAGCGCCTTCACTGTAGCTGATTTTTTAGGGAAAGGGCCCAAGCTGTGCTTACACTGTCTATTGACTTAAAATTTAAAACAAAACCCAAACGTTTCATTTCTATTCCTCGCCTGAATTTCTCGCCACACCTTCTCCATTTTCTCTCTCGCTCTCCATGTTTGCCCGACACCAAATCCTCTCCAACCCATCTTTCATTAGCATTTTGACTCATCTAAAGGCGTTGTTTGGGATATTGAAGGCTTACAAAGGTAAAAACCCTCACTTTTCATCTCATTTTGTTCATTAGTGGTTGTAAATTGTGATTTGAAACCCTAGTTTGTTGTTGAGCATGCTTTGGCTAATAATGTATCAAAATGTGTGTATTTGTTTTTTTTTTTTTTTGTACCAGTGTGTCACTATACATGTCCGTTTGTAGAGATAAGATGTTCACTTTTGTTTTGCATATAGTGTGTTTGATGAAATACTCCATTGGTTTTATGACCTATTAATCATATATAGGGTTAGAGAAAAAAACCATACGCAATCCACACGAACAAGATGGATCCTCGTATCATTATCCATATATAGTGTTTGGAATATATTATGTTGTATGGGTTATGTGGATAGGTTGAAAATGGGAGACTTTGTTAGATTTATAATATACACTCATGGAAATATTATGAATATCAAGACCAAATTAGAATAGACCTCCAACTAAAAAGGTGAAGGTATGGGCCAACACAAATTATTGTGAATTTGTGAGTAGGATATACCAAGTCATTGGAATTGATAGTAGTTCAAGGGTGGAAATAATCCATAGAAATCCATGTATATATGAACGTAGTGCTATTTTTATGTTGGTCGGTAGTGCTGATGATGATGATGTCGATGACTTAATTTTCCTAACTAGATAATTGGGAGAAGGTCAGAATCCATAGTTGTATGTCAAAATCAATGAGTTTCTCACTTTATTGGAAAACCCTCCAGCATATCCAAACTCTCCAAGTTATGTCTGTCCAGATACCTGAGCAAACATCTCAAGTTACTCTATCACCGATTGTCACACATCCCCCCCTATGGGTATTCATCAAAATCAAGCAATTAGTCATGGATACTTCACGTACTACATGTAGCTTGCAAGGAGTGATACATAATGACACGTCAAAGGTGATCAAGGGAGAAATAGAATGGAAAGGAGGAGTAGGCAATCTTAATGTTTTAAATGTACTTGTGATAGGTGGAGGTGCTATCGAGCATCAAATCCCGCATGTAGTGATCCATAAGTGTTTGATCTCTTGAGACAAAATTTCAGTAGCACCTCAATGTTTCTACCTGATTTCTTCTTATGTAAATGAGGATGGACTTGGGTTATTTATAGTACTTGGACACAAACGTCATGCGTTAGATCATGCTGATAATCGGTGGCCACGAAGTATCGCTTTTAGTGCATGAGCTAGATTGAGAAATGTTGGAAGACGAATAGGCCAGTTCAACGGGCTCTACTCCAAGGCCACCATGCCAAAACTCCCTTGATCATCCTAATAGGGACTGGACTCTTTAAACCCTGTTACTTAGCCCAAATAGTTAAGCCCAAATAAATAAATAATAAATATAATTTGAAGCTCATTTACATTTTGCCTCCTAATCAAAATTCTTTCGATGAAGTTTAAAGAATTTTGGGTGTTTCTTGCGTTTGTGCATATTTTGGTCAATACTCGGTGTATGATGCTGTTAAGTACTTTAATAGAGTTAAAAACTCCACCTTTTTGTGTGTGAATCGTTGAATAAAAGTCAAGACTCAATGCTACAATTAAGTCCAATGCATATAATTTCATTGTAGGTTGCATAATTGCAGTACCACTCTAGTTGCACATGCCGCATTACATTTCTCATGATGCTCTTACCTGATAAATATAATCTTATTCACAAAAATGTTTCATCTGATGCAATAATTATCCATGGTTCATTCGAATATCACCACAAGGAATTAATCATGTTGGAGCCATTGCAGATGAATTGAAGAAGAGTCTCCCCACCATTCGTCATAGATGAATTCATATAGTAGTTAATTCCCTTCACATAATATTTAGTTCACTTTGCAAATCTTGGCAATCCCCATGTAAATAACTATGGCATAAGAGTCCAATGTTCTCCTTAGGGTATATTATATATATATATATATATATATATATAAAATCATTTGCCTTCATCACATGCAAATGTCTCACATAATTACACTACTCAAACATCAATTCCTCTATAGCTTATCTATTCACTATCCCATTGAGATCACCCCAACTATCATTCCATAGATTATTATCCCATATTAGCATAATCTCAAATCTTATTTAAATATTTCAAACCAAAGCATCAATCCTTTATCTAACTGATAATAAGTCTTTATTACTCTATTCTATTCATGTGAAATTACGCTTGATATGATTCACTTTTAGGAAAATTCCTATGAATTAGTGCTTTATGGTGAAATTGTTGTTTTTCAGCTCCAAAAATCAAGAAAAGAAGAAATAAAGTGATTTAAATCAGATTTGGAGCAAAACAACAATAACATTCTATGATAAACTTAGCTACGGCTTCTAGAGATCTTCACTGAGGGCAAGAAACGAAGCAAAAAGTGCAGATGGTGCCTTCGGTCGTGCCTTTGATTGTACTTGTGATTTACACTTAGACAACAGTACCTTGCATTCCATGATACAACTTTAATCACAGCAAAGAATCACACATGTGATTCTACTCGTGGTCTAAACTAAGCAAAAATTGAACCTCTAAAGAGAAAACACAACTTCTATTGTAGCCAACATTCGAGCTCGTGATCCAAGCCACAAAAATTAACCCTACTTTGCTGTCACATGCATGAAAAAAAAAGACAAAATTTGTTATAAACAACCTGTTACGTCAGCAAAAAAACAATTTCATGATTTCTATGTCCTATTACTATAAATAAAAGTGCTTAAACATGCACGGACATGCAATAATGTCACGCCCCGTAGGGTATCCTAATCGTAACAGTCCGCCACATACTAAGTAAGAATCCCGAGTTCCCTAACCGGAGCCTTCGGGAGTCTTAAGTAGATGTAAAGCGTTCCCTTACGACAATAGAATACTTCAACAAATGGAGTTTAACAGTTTAACAGGGCATTCATTAGCCATAGGTAATAAATCAAAACGCATAAATCTTTAAGGTTTACAAAATCTAAGGGGCATTCCCCCGCAAAAGAATAACAGTCTATACAGTCATCCAGAGTCCTTAGTTTCCAATGGAAGTCTATACAAAAGAAATGAATCAAACTTCTATGGGAAACTCCTATCTCCGGTACCTGCGCTGTGGCTTGCCTTGGCCTAAGCCATATAAACTCATGCTGCAAAAGATAAACACTATCGGGGCGTAAGCTAACTAGCTTAGTGAGTAATACTTCCATAACGCAATTAAATACAATCACTCAAACAAGTAATTATTCAAGCAAGTGCATGCACCATACAAATGAAATCATCAAACATATGACCAACCGGAAATCATATGTGGATGGACTTGCGCCCTCCATCCCGGGTTAGCAGATTAACGAATCCTGCGGTACGACGCCGTTTAAGCTCACGGTCAACTGATTAAAAGCTCGTTTTATGGATCACGATTAACCTCACATTCGTTTTATGGATCACGATTAACCTCACATTCGTTTTATGGGTCACGAAAAACCAACCAATGCAAATGCTCCAACCCCATCGTGACATGAATGAACTCAGTTATAGTCGGAGTCGAATAGTCATTAATTCGATTCTTTTAGGTGACCAACAAGTATACTCAGACATTCTTCATATGATTCTAAATAAACAATCAATATCTTATCACCCGGTTTCGATATGCTTTAAGTTCCATTTCACATATCAACAATTCACAACACAATATTCCCACATACCCCATCATGCTTGTACAATTTCTTTTATCTTTGCCTACATCACTAATGCCACTACATTACATTCACAAGCATTAATTGAGAGTGGAAGTAACTCACTCGGCCATGGGTCACCAAACTCCTTAATAGTAATAATCGGGTGGTAGAGAGTCGTCCTGCTCGGAATCACCTACCAATCAAGAATAATCCCTATGAGATTCTCACCATGTAATTAAATCAAACTATACATCTAGACTAGTTGAATTCGGATTTCTCGCTATATTTGGAAGTTCCGACTTAAAACGGCCATAACTTGGTCATTTTAACTCGGAATTTCGCAAACTTTATATCGATCTTCATCTACTTCGAAAGATCTATCTAATTCAAGTATTAAATCCAAGTTTTGAAAATAATAAGGTCACGGAACAGTGGGATCAGTTCTGTCCCGCAATTGATCCATCTTTGAAAATGTGCTTTGCTTTTGATAAGAAATGTTCCTAGTTAGTGATTCATGCATGAATGATTTAGGAATGAACTACTAATGTGTATGCCATGTAATGAACTCAACTTATGCATGGTCATGATGGTTTTTGTAGTACTAAACTTTTAGGAACTCCTAAGTGTTGGGGAAAGTTTCATAAAGGCTAATTCTAAGAAGTTATTATCCCACATTATACTCCTTAGGGTTTCCTTGGTTTTTAATCTTGTAATCTACTTATTATTTGACTAAAATTAGGTTCTCAAAGTCTATAATAGTCATGGCCTCCATCCATGCACAAAAATTCACATATTTCATTTGGTAAACATGTCTTCAATTAAGCTAGTTATAAAAATCCGAATTTTCCAAATTTTCTTTTCTTACATTTTTCTTAAGGGAAATCTAGTCTAATGCATTAAAAATTGGGGCTTCAATGTATACATTATCTAAGGACTTCATTTAGCTTATAAAACATTCATTTTAGACTTAAATACTAAGTGTTTATGTAGGCATTACACAAAGTTACGAATTTTGACTACACATTTAAAGTCAACATTTTTCATCCTAACTTCACCTCTTGTTTTCCTTATTTTTATCATGCCTAAACTCATCTAAACTTATGAAAATAATTCCTTCAACATATCTATTACACATACCCTTCATTTTTCTTATGAAATATAAGTTTAAAATTGATTTTGGAGGTCTTTAGGATAGGGTTCCCATTTCATCCGAATTTTCAATTCTTCATATCTAACAAAGTCCTTCCTTTTTCAATGTTCTTGCCATCTATATGTGGAGATATACTATCTAGCATCTCTATACATGAACAAGACCTCATTTTTATGATCAATAAAGCACATAAACAAAAATGAACCTATGATCATGCATGTACATAAAGTTATGAATGTCTAAACCTTAGATCTACAACATATGACATAAAAAGCATGGATCTCATGGCATGAACAACAATGTATGTGCAAGGTCACTACTTTACATGCATGAACAAGATGAAATCTTAACAAAAACACATCTAAACATTAGATCCATGTCTTGTGATGGCTTGACATTCTTGTTCATGTGTTTCCATGCCCCTAGCCTTAGCTCATTGGGATTTAGTGAGGAAATACACAAGATATGGTCTTGCCATTACAAGAACTAGGAAGAACAAGGCTTGAATCAACATACCAAAGGAGGATCTAAGGTAGAAATGGAGGAGTTTTGAGTTGAAAATGCAAGAGGGAGAGGGGGAGGAGTGCTCGGCACAAGGAGGGAGAGAAGAGAGGGTTTTGATCTCTTTTGAAAAATTGAAAATGAAAGAAATGAGAAGAGAGAGAGAACATTTAGTATATATATCAAATAATTTAGGGTTTAGCTTTAATAAAAGAAGTAAAAATAACACAAAGGAGGGGGAAAATAGGAGGGAGGGGCGCCGGCCATATGTGTGTGTGTGTGTGGGAGTTTTGAAAAAAAAAAGAAATTTGTAATTTAGTAAATGAAAATGTAATAAATGAAATAAATGTAATAATTATTTAAAAGACAAAATTTCTTGGAAAAGAAAATTGAAATGAGTAGTTGTAAGGATGTAAGAATAGGGTATGGGTAGTGTGTAGTGTAGGTTGTACTTGTGAATAGTAGACAAGACATCTACTTTACCGGTTGTTCCGAAAACACGGGAAAAGCTATAACTGTAATCTTTATAGCTCGAAAAATTATGAAATTGATATTTTTGGAATCCTTATAAAATTACGGTTCTAATGAATATTCCGGAATATTTTTCTGAATCCGTGGCCCGGGGCACGCTTTTCCGTAATTGGGCTCGGGAAGGCCCGGAATTGAAAAATTCCCGAATTTAAAATTTTCAAAGGTTTGAAATGTACTTAGGAACAACAATTCACTTTCATTTACTCCATAATATTTATTTTACTATGAAACCGAAGAAAAGCCGGATTTAGGGTTCCTAGGCTTCATTTACTAAACTCAATCTGATTGGGTTAGGGTTTTGTTTCCCACTCCTGGGGTTTTCTAGCTACTGAGAATTCCCGGGGTTTACAAATAATGTATTGTACCATCTATAACAAATTTAATAATGTGGAATAGAGTAAAGAGAGAGGATTCCTAGTGAAAAATTCTTCTTTTGCAAAGGAATTCAAGTTTTCTAGGTAAACTCATATTAAAATCCATATTTGTTTTTGCAAGACCTATGTGCTTAATTTGTAATATTTAACTTTAATCTATTATTATTACTCTTGAATCTATGCTTAATGTTAAACTCTATGGGGAAATAATCATCATGACTTAAGGTTTGTGAATCTAAGACCTGATTCATGTGATTTCAACGTGTTTTAATTGAATACTGACTATGTATTTGTAATTAGTAGGTCAAACTTAATTTTATGGGTCTAATTGCGTGGTACACCTTTTAGATCCATATTTGATTTAAACTAAATAGATCAAGAGATCATTCTTTTGAATAGATTTAAGTTGCTAATGAAGTTGCTCATAATCACACAAAGATAGGGATAGTGAAACTTTCTATCACATGGTTTTAAATTCATTAAAATGGGTTTTAATCAAACGATTTCTAATCTTTATGCAGATCTAGATTGTTGATAGCCTTTGAAGAGATTTTAGTGGTCTAACCTAGATTTAGAGTTACTGAACATGAGAAGGCTTGAGCTTATCTTAGTGAATCGGACTGTGCAAATATACTAATAAACAATTCTTTGAGTTCGTTGAAAAATCATATAATAAGGATTTAGTGAAGTAAATCATAAGATCTGTCTTGCATTAACAAACTTATCCTTCATATTTACCCTGAAAATGTATGTATAATTAGTTCTGACTTTAGCTTAGCTTTTTGCTCTATACCATGTTTTTCTAGATCATTTCTGGCTAGATAATAGATGAAGAGTAGAGGAAAAAAGATGCAAAATGAGTATGGAAAATTCCAATGATTCTCAAATAAGACAACCTAATATTCTCTATGCTACTTCAACAGGTGCGCTTGCCTATGTGGTGATTGCAACTGAAGTTGAATAGAACTTATTAGTATTTTTATAAATTTTTGAAAAACTTCAACTTCATGTTCTATTTTTAAACTAAAAAACCCTCCACCAATTTGTTTTTTTTTTTTTTTGTGCCATCCCTATGGGCCAGCATTGAATTAATTTTAAATAAAGGTCAATGGAGCACTATCAGAAAATTTTAATTCTATTAGACTAGTCTCTAATCTTATGCATGTATGAATAGTTTTTTCTTGTTTCTATCTTAGTTTTTGTGTAAATAATTGTAAATATTGTTTTTGTACATAGTTATTATTTTGTTTTTGTAAACATTTTTCTTTGTGAATATTTTGTTTTTGTTTTTGTAAATAATTTGTATATATCGCTAACCCCTTGTTTTTTTTTTCTGTACAAATGTAAAATTTGTATATATCTTGTTTTGTTTTTAGTTTGTTGTTGTACCTATTTCTTTTACCAATTTGTAAATATGTCTATATAGTTTTCTTTTTGTATAATCCTTTTGTACAGTTTTTGTTCATTTTAGCTTTTGCTTTGTTCTTTTGTCCTTTCTTTAATTCTTTTATTCATGATTCTTTTTTTGTATATAGATGTTGTTGTTGTATATAATTTTTCTTATTGCTTTTCCATAAGTTTTTACTGTAGTTTGCCTATTGTAAAATATGTTTGTTGTACACTAATTCATAATAAAACTCTAGGGAGTCAATCTCACCGTTTGAGGGCCAATCTTGCCTCCCCCACCCAATTTTTTTTTATAAAAATAGGAAAAATATTAAAAACATGAAAAATTTTGGAAGAAGGTAGAAAAATAAATTAAAAATTAAAAATTATAATGAAAATACAAAAATATTAAGTAAGTTAAAATCAACAAAAAGAATATAAAAATTATAAAAAAGAAAAATATTAAAAATATATATTAATAGAAAACCCCCATCTTTTTAGTAAATATAATATATAAATTATAAATTATAAAATTAAAAAAAATGATAAAAATTAGAAATAAGAAAAAACAAATAATTTTGGGCTTTCATTAAGTATAATAGTCTTTCTATAATGTTTTGGACTACATTTGAAAATCATTTTAGACGTTCGAATCAATCTCATTTTGGCTCATTTTAATACTAGATCATGTTGGGCCTGATCTTTGTAGGTTAAAGGTATTTTAAGTGGACTTATTAAGAGCTAGGCATATGGGCTGTGGCCCGTTTACTCGCCTTAAAAAACAAGATGCGGCCAATTTTTTTTCGGCCCATTTAAAAGCAAGCCAAAATGGCCTGATTCGTTTAGCCGTGGGCCAAAGCGAGCTTGTAAGCCCCTCGATTTTTTTATACTCTTAGATGAGAACCTTACAGCTAATATCAAAATTAGGACCTAAAAATTAAATCAAGTTAAAGTTGAACTCTAGAAACCCTAAAGGGGATTGGATAAAAATTTTCAATAACCCTAAAGTATCAAATGATTTGAGTAAAACCTAGAAACCCAAGAAATGACCCTAACTAATCACAAGTTCAGGAAAACACTAAACAATATCATATAAGCAGATAACCCTAAACAATATTAGATAAGTAAAATAACCCTAAATTTTTTATAAACGTAGTGCAATAGCAAACCCCTAAATACCAAACACTAAGAAAAAGATTACTTTGGAAAAAAAAAAAAATCCCAAAATGGTTTGATTTGAAAACCTTATGTTAAACAATTCGTCTATTAGATCCCTAACATGTAAACAAAGGTAGTATATCTAAATAATATTTAATAATAAAAATACGAAATAATTTTGAAATAGTCATAATTCTCAAAATTTATAATTCTTCACATGTGTATTAATGCATAATTTTTGCATGTTAGAATAACATTTAAAGTCTAGCATATAAGTTGTGTTAGTGAGTGGTATATGTGTTTGTAATTGTTTAATTGGATGTTAATGTATGTATTATTAATGTTAATATTGTACTTATATTGATATATATGCTTTGAAGTAATTAAAAATTTGTTAAACAATGCTTAATAAATAACCAAATATAGCAGAAATTATTAGACAAAAATAAGCCTTAAACTCATTTATTTTTTGCCCAAAATCAAGCCTAAACCCATGCAAAGAAAGCCTATAACGTGGGAGCCCCTAAAGTTAACTTTTGGATAAGAATAAGCCTTAATTCTCATAAAAAATGCACTTTCCAAAACAAACCCAAAAGCCATACGAATTTTCCTCTCATCTCTTACATGTTGTCTTCCCTTTTTCCTCAAAACCTTGCACTGCAAGCTCATAAGAAGGTCAAGACCCAAAGCCGAAGTGATTTTAACAAGACTTAAAGCTTTTTAAGGTATGTGTTTGATATGATAAGAGTATATTTGTTAGTTTAGGTTTTCTCATGAAGTGGAGTTCATGCCATGAATTAAGTCAAATGAGTTTTGATGATTTTTATGTGTTAGCTATGTATTGAATGAAATCTTGATGGTTTATAAGTTGTTGTTTATGCTTAGTAAGTGACAAGGAGTATTAGAATGCATGGAGTTGGGAATGAGTAGGGTTGTGATAGTTTAGGGAAGAATGAATTGGCTAAATGAGGGTTGAAGGTGGAATTGTGTTTGAAATGATAGATATGAGTGTTTGATGAGTTTGAAGTGAAGATATTGTATGTTAAAAGAAGTTAGAATACATATAGGTTGAATTTTGATGTTGGAGATGTGTTTGAAGGAAGTTTGAAAGTAAAAAATTTGACAAAACTTTATGTTTTAATATAGGGGAGGTCTGCAATTTTTCTAAATTTGTGCTGTAGCGTACATCGCCTCAACACCGCTGGTGTAGATATCAATGTTGCTGGCGTACACATCAACATTGCCGATGTTAAGGGTATTCACGAGTGTGAATCGACTCGTGGAACTCTCGAATTTTTAGATAAAATTGAGATGCAGTCTACACTGGCTCAACATCACCAGCATAGACCACAACATTGCTGGCGTTTTGGTTAACGCTGTCAGCATTGGCAAGCGTAGAATTTTTGGTGCAAGCTATACCACCTTAACGTCGCCGGTGTTGAAGGCTGGTGTATCCCCTGCAGTTTTTCATTTGCAAAACTTTTTCAAACCATTTCTTTAGCTTGTTAGCTTATCTTGTGATGATTTTATGACTTTCTTTGATGTATGAATATTATGTTATGATCTTGTATAGAATATATTTAAGTTTCTTGACCCCAAAGCCTAGAGTTATTTATGTTTTATATTTAGCTTAGGATTAGTAGTGTTGATATGAGTTGAAATTTCTTATGACAAGTGATAGATCCTCAGTTGATCACCACCTTTAATTCTCGATTTGACTCAAGTACACAATAATGTGTTTGATTTCTTGCCTAGGATAGGCATGACTAAATTTACTTAAAAATTGAGATAAAACTTAAGTTGTTGAATTGATTGTCTATTATGTCGTTGAATCTGGTTCGAGAAGCGGTACCTTACCAGATTGGGGGCACGGTAGTTTAGGCGCTTAAGCCACCCTTGTCTTTATGATAAGATTTTTATAAGTGGCACGGCAAGTAGTTGATAAGGTTATTGGTATTGGTATAACATTTTCTTATTCTTGAGAAGAAGTAATATGATTTAATTCAATGTTTATGGGAACACTTGAATTAGATGATATTATGGATTAAGTTAAGTAAAGTTGTGAGATGGCTGAAAATCCTAGAGGAAGCTACTTTCTCGTTTATTGATATATCATCTAGGAGATATAAGTCATCAAACAACTTAAATCAACCTCCTGAGCGTTGAGATCGTTACTTAGGACCCCCAAATATCCTTGTTTTCCGGAGTTTAGATACTCCAGTGTTGTTTGTCTAACTAAAGATTTTTCTAATGACATGATGTTTGTTACATTTTCATGTAGTATAAGCTTGTATGCCACTCACTTTTGTTTTCGTTACTTGCGTACTGAGCCTTTGGCTCATATTGTATCTATTTTAGGTATTAATGACCATGATCAGTTCTACACCAGTATAGGTTATGGCACCAACTTTGAGGATTTCCTAAATGATTGGAAAGACTAGGAGTATGACCTTGGCTTGATGGAAACCTTTTGTACTAGACTAGATTGAAATTTCCTTGGGATCTATGTAATAGTTATGTTACTTTTTATTAAACTTATGTATTTCGGTTATGGCTTGTTGATAAGCCTTTATCTGTAATATCCATATGTATATATGTCTGTAGTGGATCTATATCTTATATGTAAATGTTATGTTTTTCTAAAAAGTTTTAAGAATTAATAGTTTTTAAATTTTATTTTTATATGAGATTTAGGTAAACAAATATCCAGACTGATCATGGTAATCAACCTTACATATAACATAGCAGGTTATATGTGGTTAGAGATCTAAATTTACCTATTTTAACTATAGGGGTAAGTCTAGGTCTTTACAAATTTTCTATAATATGTTATTAATTTATCAAGTTAAAATTTTGTTAGTTAAACTAAACCACTTCTATACTCGATCGCTAGCACATAAATCGAGATAACACCGCCAAATAACAATTAATGATAAAATTGTAAACCTCTAAATTCTTTGGTGGCTTTATACGTAAATCTTAGAGTTGGAATTTAAAACTAATACCAAAAAGTCAAATCGAGTCAACTTTTAACACTAGAAACCCTAGACTCAATTAGATAATCTCGAGAATCCTAAAATATTAAATAAATTATAAAATAGGGTAAAATCAAATTATGAATTCAATATATAGTGTAAGTGTAAATCCATAAATTTTATAATCTTACGAGTAAATATTAAGGCTAGAATTGAAATTGGTACCTTAAAGCTAAGCAAAGTCATTATCAAGTTCTAGAAAACTTAGATCCGACAAGACCATCTCAAAAACCCTAAAATGTTAAAAATAGAATAAACTTGAACTATGATCCAAAAATATGGCATATACTCTAAAATGATCAGATTTGGTGAAAACTTATTTCTTTTGGACCTGAATGAGATTAATTTTTAAATCAAGACACCAACATACAAAACAAGGTGAAATATCTCGACAAACAATCTAGACTAGTAATATAATAAGAATTCATAAAAATATCATACACAATCTATTGGGCCAAAAATTCGATAGTTAAGCTGAAAACAATTCCTACAACCAGCTTCTAGCACACAAATCGAGATAATAATATTTGATAACAATTAATAATAAAATAATATTGAATTATACCTCTAATATTATATAATGATTTATCGAGTAATAAAAACATCAGTTGAACAAAATTTTTATGCACATATCTTACATTCTACCGATAATTTATTTGTCACTTCATCTCACTTTTCACTATTCATTCATCTCTACTTTATCTTACATTCTTACAACCTATTTTTACAATTCTTACACACATATCTCTTACATTTGTATTACCAATAATACTTTTTACTATACTTTTCTCATAACTTCTTCTTTACTTATTCTTTCTTCTTTCTTTCTCTCTCTCTCTCTTTACCCCCTCTTTTCCCTTATTTCAAGTGTAGCATGTTGCTGCCCCCTCCCCATTTTTCTCTCATTTTCACTTTCTTTTTCATACTTTAATTCCCTATAATTTTCCACTATAAATCCCTTTCCTCCTTCACTTCTTATACACTATTTCACTATCCATAACAAAACTTTACAAAATTTTCTCCTCAAACTTTTCTATATAAAATTCTTCTCAAACTTTCTTTCTCTTTCACCATACACAAAAGAAATTTCATATCTTATTTTAGGTAAAAACACTATGCACTGTAAGCCCCGGAGTAGTCAAGTAAGCTTCGGAAATAGAAAAGCAAAACCCTAAATCAGTCTAGTTCAAGCTTAATGAGAGGAGCTTAGAAACCCTAGATCCGGCTTTCCTTCTGTTTCATATCAAAAGAAATTACATAAAATAATTTAATGCGAATTATTGTTTTAAAGTATATTTCAAACCATAGACAGTTTTAATTTAAAAAAAATTTCCATTCCGGGCCTTCCCGAGCTCCATTACGGAAAAACGAGCCCCGAGACTAGAAACTCAAAAAAATATTCTGGAATATTCATTAGAACCAAAATTTTATAAGGAATTCAAAAATATAAGTTTTATAATTTTCCGGGCTATAAAAATTATAATTATAGCCTTTTTTCCGTATTTTCTTTACTACCGGTAAAGTAGATATCTTGTCTACTATTTACCACTATTCACAAGTACAACCTACACTACCAGTACCCATGCCTTAGTCTTACATACTTACAACTACTCATTATATTTTCTTTTCTAAGAAAATTTTGTTTCTTACTAAATTATTACATTTATTACATTTTATTACATAAATTACATATTCAAATAAAATCAACTCACTCCCTCTCTCTCCCTCAGTGGCCGGCGCACCCCCTAATTTCCCCCTCTATTTGTTTTATTTTTCTTCTTTTATTAATACAAAAAACCTTAATTTACTTAATATATAAACTCATTTTCATTCTCTCTTCTTTTCTACTCTTTCAAAAAAATTTACAAAGTAAAAAACTCTCTCCTTCCTCCTCTCCTTGCCGTGACACTCACACTCCCTCACACACACGCACAAGTTTCATTTCTTCTTCATTTCTTCATAAAATCTCTCCTTAGGTGATGATTTTTAGCTTTACTACTACTTAGTCTTGTAATGACAAGATTATTCATGTGTGTTTTTACTTTAAATCTCCATGAGCAAATGCTAGGTGTAAACCCCCAAATTTTTGGAATCAGTTTAGCATAAAATCCTAAACTGGAAGTCAAACGGAACCTCAAAGGTCAACAAAACCCTAGTTTACCGTATCCAATTAAATTCGGCATTGCCGTTTTCTTTGGCCCTGGAAAACAAAGTTGGGATAATTATCTAGAATAGTTCGTAATAACCATAGGTTTTATAAAAATATCAGTTTTGCAAATTTCGGGTGTCCTTTGAACCCGATCGGACATGATTCTCGAAAAACATGTCCGAGAGCCCGGAATAATAAAAATATTCCGAATACACTATTGGACTTGTAAAAATATAAGGTTTTTAAAAATATCAATTTCAAAATTTTTTGGTAGCTAAAAATAACAGATATAGTTATTATACGCTTATTTTCTTACTACTGGTACTTTATTAGTCATATCTACTTTACATTACACTATTCATTACTATTTTATACTATTCTTTTATCTCTACTTTTTCTTACACCTATTCTTACACTCTACATAACCTATAAACTTAACTTTTTACCTTTCCCATAACTTTATTTCACATCTACTTTACATATTACATCTTTTATTTAACAAAAAGTCAAAAAAATAAATCACTCTCCCCCATACAAATACATGGCCGGCGCCCCCCATGCCCATTTCCTCCTCAATTTGTTTTATTTTTCTTTTATTTAAATCATACAAAAATCCCTCCTCAATTTCCTATAAATATCCCTCTCCTCTTTCACATCTTTCACACATTCACTACCCACAAATTCTTACAAAAACTCTCCCAAAATGTCATCTCAAAACTCTCTCAAAATACCATCCCAAAACTCTCTCAAAATAATTCCACAACCACTTCTACCAACAAACCAAAACCCATAACCACAAGTCTTCTTTAGGTAACCACTTCATATTTCTTTCTTCTTCTTCATGTCATGTAACTTTACATGACCATAGTGTGAGTTTCCAAAGACTACAAGTTATGGAAACTACATTATGTTCATGAATTGTTCTTGTTCATGCCAATCCATTTATGTTTATGTTGTTTTATTTTTGTCAATACATTATTATCTATATATATATACATATTCTTTAGAGCATATAAGATCACTTGCAATTTATTTATTTCATGCAAAGCAATTTATTTATTTATTCCATTGTAATTTATTTATTTATTCCTTGTTGAATTAAGACTACGCTCTAGTCTTAGACTTGTCCTCATCAAGTCAAAACAAGTTTTTCTTTCTTTCATTTTATTTTGTTTTGGGACTAGTCTACTTCTTTGTCCCGGGAGCCTTGAAAAAGCTAAGACTCCAATACTTGACTTTATTATTATTTATGTTTTATGTTATTTTGTTTACTATTATTCTCATAATCATGTTCATTTAGATTGTTGTTCAAAAATTTTAATTTCTAAAAATAACTAAACAAAGGGAGAATTTTGTCACTTAGAGATAAGTTTATGTAAAGTATAAAATCTATAAGATAACAAAAAATAAACTCATTCCTTTTCAAGTTATAAAAAGAACCCACTATAATTTTAGAAACTACTTTTACTTTAAAAATCTACTTAAAGACTTTATTACTCCACTTTATTTTTCAAAAGAAACTATTTGTTGATACAAAAAATGGTTCTTTTCATAAAAAGATGAACAAGAGGAATGGTTAAGGAATTTTCAAGTAAAGACCTTTACAAACAAGTAGGCAAAGAAAATCTATGGTTTGAAAAAAAAAAAAAATAAAGTTATTTCTTTTCAAGTTACAAGAAGAAATCAATAAGATTTTAGAAAGTACTTTTACTACAAAAAGTTCTTAATTGTTCCACATCGTTTTTATAAAGAAAACAAATTTTCATTCATGGATGATTCTATGAAAAACATAAGATATGAGGAAAGAAGGAGAAAGTTCAAGTAAAGATTTTTGCAAAACAAATAAACAAAGGAATTTGTACAAGAAAAATAAATATGAAGAATAGCATGTTTTGTAATGGTTGTGCTATGGGTGTATTGGAGAGGCTTATATGCATGTAAAAAGGGTTGAGCCAAACCCATGTGGGACAATCCTTCACACCATGTGTAGCAGTGGTCCCCAAAAGGCTGTGCGCGAGAGAGTCTTCCCGGTAAGGACTCGGGGCCCACAAGATGAGGGCGATGTACTGTGAAGTGGTACGCTGGGGAAGCCCACATGACTTATACCCAACCTTTTTACATGCATATAAGCCTCTCTAATACACCCATAGCACACATTACATTTAAAATCTTAACGGTTCATTTTTGGATCATCGTTTTCTAGTTATAAGCGTAAATAATCATTTATACAGTATTGAGCTTAATACATAAACTAAACTATATTTATATCTCTAGTTTTGATACTGAACATAAATTCTTATAGTAGCTTTTATTTTAATTGGGATCTCGAATTTAGGGTTTAAATAGAAATATAAACTCATTACTATCGTTATTTAGCCTTGAATCACTATCGGGATCAAAAACAATCATTTAATCTTTATATTCATATTTTCTATTTAAATCTATTTGTATACTAGGTTTTCGGGTCTAGATTTTAGATCATATCTTGAATTAGTTATTCAAGATATAATATCTCGTTTTCGGTATTAACTAGCATTAAAGAATTTCTTTATTCGATTCCTAAATCTTTCATTTATCCGACATCTAAATATTATCCTATTATTAGACTTCAATCAGAATCTAAATCTATTATCTAGTTTATACATTCTATTATAAAGTCGGGTACTAATGTGAAAAATTCCCGAGGTTTACATTCTCCCCCCTTAAAATAAGCTTTGTCCTCAAAGCTTGAGTGGTACCTGAGTTTTCAAACAAATGAGGATAGCTTTTCTTGATCTCTTCTAATTCCCAGGTAATCTTCTGTATGTGGATCCATAATACTGTGACGTAGTGGATTTCTTTATTCCTGAGAACTTGCACCTTCCGATCCAATATCTTAACTGGATGCTTTTCATAAGTCAAATTCTCCTTTAAATCAATCGGTTCTAATTCCACTATCTTATCTGGATCCGGTACATACTTTCTTAGAACTGATACATGGAAAACATTATGTATACCAGACAAATTAGGTGGCAATGCATGGAGGTATGCCAAATTTCCAACTCGTTCTAATATCTCAAATGGTCCAATATATCTAGGACTCAACTTGCCTTTGGTTTGTCTACCATGAAGACTCTTGATTGGACTTATCTTTAAGTATACATGTTCTCTTTCATTAAATTCCAATTCCCTTCTTTTCAAGTCCGCCCAGGTCTTTTGTCTATCTTGTGCCGCTTTCATTCTTTGCTTTATCACTGAAATCTTTTCGTTAGTTTCTTGAACCAGTTTAGGTCCAACCAATACTTTCTCCAAGTTATCCTAGAACAATGGTGACTGACACTTTCTACCATATAAAACTTCATAAGGTGGCATTCCTATGCTTGAATGGTAGCTGTTATTGTACGCAAATTCCACTAATGGTAAATGTTGGTCCTAATTTCCTTTGAATTCCATAATATATGCTCTCAACATATCTTCCAATGTCTAAATAGTTCTTTCGGTTTGTCCATCAGTTTGAGGATGATAAGTTTTACTAAAATTCAACCGGGTTCCCAAAGCTTTTTGTAATCCTTGCCAAAATTTGGATACAAACCATGGATCTCTATCTGATACTATACCAGCAGGTACACCATGCAATCTCACAATCTCTTTCAAATGTATTCGTGCCAATTTCTCCAATGGATATGTCATGTTAATTGGCAAGAAATGAGCTGATTTTGTAAGTCTATCCACAATAACCCAAACAACATCGTGACCCGCATTTGTCATAGGTAATGAGCACACAAAATCCATGGAAATTTGATCCCATTTCTACTCGGGTATTGGCAATGGTTTCAACAATCCTCCTGGTTTTTTATGTTCAGCTTTGATCCTTTGACATACATCACACTTAGCAACAAATTCTGCAATATCCTTCTTCATTCTATTCCACCAATACGCACATTTCAACTCTTGATATGTCTTTGTTTCTCCTGGGTGTATAGAATATCCAGAATAATGTGCTTCATGCATTAATTCTTTCCTCAAGCTTTCATCATGTGGCACACACAATCTTTTATTTATTCTCAATACTTCTTCTCCATCCACATGAAAATCTTTGTACTTTCCTTGGGATATTCCCTGTTTAATCTCTTGAATTTCAACATCTTCTTTATGGGCTTTTTTAATTCTCTGAAGCAAAGTAGGTTCCAAAATTAGATTTCCTATCTCAGCTTCCAAACCTTGTATTGAAAATTCCAAGTTTAATCTCTCAAATTCCTTGATAAGTTCTTTTTGTTCCGTTAGTATTGAAGCCACTTCTCCATAGCTTTTCCGGCTCAATGCATCCACTACAGCATTTACTTTACCCAGATGGTAATTAATGGTAAGATCATAATCTTTAATTAATTCCAACCATCGCCTTTGTCTCATGTTCAACTTTTTTTGTGTAAATATATACTTCAAACTCTTGTGATCCGTATATATTTCACATTTCTGCCCATACAAATATTGACGCCAAATCTTGAGTGCAAAAACAATAGCAGCTAATTCTAGATCATGAGTGGGGTAATTCATCTCATGTGGTTTCAATTGTCTAGAAGCATATGCTATTACTTTTCCATTTTGCATTAACACATATCCCAATCCATTTCTAGATGCATCACTATAGATAGTATATAAATCCTTGTCATTGGGCAAACCAAATTGGTGCTGATATTAACCTTTTCTTCAACTCTTGGAAACTTTGTTCACGTGATCATTCCACTCGAATTTCTCATTTTTCGAGTCAATTGAGTCAAAGGTCGTGCAATCTTTGAGAAATCCTTCACAAATTTCGATAATATCCTGCCAATCCCAAGAAACTCCTAATTTCAGTAACAGTTTCAGGTCTTTTCCATTCCACAATAGCTTTAACTTTTGCAGGATCAACTGATATCCTTCTCCAGAAACAATATGTCCAAGGAATGATATACTGCTAAGCCAAAATTCACACTTAGACAATTTGGCATAACTTATTGTCTCTCAATATCTGTAACACATTCTCAAATTCTCATCATGTTGTTCTTCATTAGACGAATATACAAGTATATCATCTATGAAAACAATCACACAATTATCCAGCAAAGGTCTAAAAATACGATTCATCAGATCCATAAAAACTGCTGGTGCATTGGTTAATCCAAATGGCATGACCAAAAATTCATAATGACCATACCTAGTTCGGAATGCAGTCTTTGGTACATCTTCTGCTTTGATTCGGATTTGATGATATCCTGACTTTAAATCAATTCGGGAAAATACCTTTGCTCCTCTCAGTTGATCAAAAAGTCATCAATCTGGGTAAAGGATATTTGTTCTTGATAGTTACTGTTTAATTCCCTATAATCAATACAGAGTCTCATTGATCCATCTTTCTTTTTCACAAAAGCACGGGTGCTCCCCAAGGTGAAACACTGGGTCTGATAAATCCTTTATCCAACAATTCTTGTACTGCACCTTAATTCTTTCAATTCCACAGGTGCCATTCGATACGGAGCTTTTGATACTGGTTCGGTTCCAGGTATCAAATCAATTGAGAATTCCACTTCTCTGTGGGGTAATCCGGTAATTCATCTGGAAATACATCTGAGTATTCACATACTGTTCGAATATGAATATCCAATTTCTTGGATTCACCTTCAGTTGCTCCAAGAATACAACCGTTCATCTCCATATCTTCTTCATTTTCCACTTCAATTGCTGTTATCCTACTTCTGACTTCTCTGAGTATCTCACCTTTATATTCTTTTCTTTCTCCTTGATTATTGACAAAAGATACTATTTTGAGATGGCAATTAACTTTTGCTTTTACAGCAGTTAACCAAACCATACCCAAAATAATATCATATTTTTGCATCTCTATCAGAATTAAATCAGCAATTGATTCATGATCTCCAATCTTTATTGGACAACTTTTGATCATTTCCCGTGTCACTAAATCTCCAGTTGGCGTAGTAACTCTCAATTCTTTACTCATGCTCCCAATTGGTATTCTTATACGCCTTGCTAATCCGGTATTTATGAAAGAATGCGTTGCTCCAGTGTCAAACAAAGCATACGCAGTCTGATCCCCTACTTGAATGATCCTAAGTATCAATTATTAAGTTCATGTTATTTTCAACTTATAAAGACTTTACTCATCTACTTGTGATTGTGTCTAATAACTTTAAGTAAACAAATATATATTTACATACCTGCAATGAGTCCATATTCTTCAGGATCAACTTCCTCCCAAATATTTTCTTCATCTCCTTCCTCTATCTCCACATTCTCTACAGGACTTCCATACATAGCAAAAACTCTGGCCGTCGCATTGGCTTTGTTGGCATTCCCATTTTTCGATCCTGAGGCTCCAATCACTCCTTTAGATTGTGAAGATCCAGCTACACATTGCTTTCTGTGGGCAATTGGGTGATATGTGCCCAACTTTATTGCATATGAAGCAAGTTGCAGTTTTTCTCTTTGGACAATCGTTTATCATATGCCCACTGTCCCCACAATAATAACATTTGTTCTGTAATTGTGGACAATCTTGGGTAATGAGAACCTTTACATTTCCAACAAGTAACATTATTCTTCCCCATTACTCCTCCTTTGTTCACATTGAAAGGTTTGAAGAATTTAACCTTCTTAGGCACAGAACTTGCGTAGAACCATCATACATTCTTTTCCCGAACATAGTTCCTTCTTTTATACCTCTCAAGTTCATACTTCCTTGCACGTTCAATAATTACGAGCTTTTTCCAACATAGCTGCAAAGTTATCAATCTCAAATTCAGCAAGTCTTCTTTGGAAATGAGGTTCGAGTCCAGCCATGAAAGTCTGTCTCTTAAGCTCATCACTGTCCTGATAAGCATCTGGAGCAAATTGTAACAACCGATTAAACTCATGCTCATATTCATCAATGGTCTTAGCTCCTTGGGTCAAATTCATCAGGTCAGTGCTATACTTTGCTTTTAGGCTGCTTGGAAAATATTCCTTCAAAAATTCCGTTGAATACTTCCCAAGTAATTGGTTGGGACAAACTTCTTTGTTTCGAATTCCACCATATCCTTGCTCTTAACCTTAATAAATAAGTTCCATAGGATACTTTCAAAGCTTCAGGTACTTGGAAAACATCAAGGGATCGCTCAATCTGAGCTAGCCAATCTTCAGCTTCTTCTGGCTTTCCTGGTATTCCCTCAAAATATCTGTTGCACTTAATGAATTCCGGCAACAAATTCCTCTGAGGACGTAAAGGTGGTGGTGGTGGCAATTCCTGTTCATATGAGGGGGTCCTTGTACCTCAGCAGCAGACTCATTTGGATTCACTGGTCCATTTTCCTGAAATTGAACCGGTGGAGTATGCCTTTCATTCCTTCTAGGATTTGGTGGAGTCATTGCTGGTGCTCCAACAGGTGGTGCTACATTTGTGGCTTGCATATTTTGCAAAGCTTGTAAAATCAAAACATTTTGTTGTTGAAGACTTTGTAAAACATCCTCAATTCGGTTTTGGGGTGCTGCAGGAGCATCTATTGGTGGATCCAGAAATTCTGGCATTTCTACTTTTATTTCTTCCTCTTGGCATTCTATTAACATTAAACATATTACTTAAGTCAGATCATAACTCGTCTTATCAAAAGTCATCAAGATCATTCATATGTATATATGCAACACATATATATACATAACCAAAATACATCAAAGCTTTTCATGGTTAGTGCATTATGTACATATCCAAAAATTGCACTACCCTAACTTAGCTTCCTATCATAGTCATCAAAAGATACATATATAAGTCATCAAAAGTCTACTAATATCGTCCTGTAATGTCATCATAACAGATAATACACATCATATAAATACTCAAGTCAAACTCAGGGACTGGGATGAAGACGACCCTTGCCCTTCTCCTGAGGGCCTAATCGTGGGTAATCATCCTCTCCCTCAGAACTACTATCATCGATCTCTATCATCACACCTCGTCCTGGAGGTGCTAAGTCAGGGCTGTGTCCATCACCCTAATGCCTCTGGGTGCTGGCCTCCTCTCACCCTCAGCTCTAGATGGAATATCACTCTCAATCCATCCTCCCTGCGCTGATCCAATCCATCTGGCATAATTATAATCTGAGACATACTTCTCTGCCTCAATCCTTCTTTTCTTACCCTCTCTCTCATCCAACAGCTCTGTGGTGATACTCCTCATGTGGACAGTAGTCTGAACTGTCTCCTGTACTACTCGATCCTGTATAGCAGCAGGACGCTGGAACTCACCTGCTATCTCAGGGATAATAGGCGGTTTCCTCATCAACATGCGTCTAGAGTGACTGCACCTGCTGAGTCGTGCAAGCATCAAATCATCATCATAGGCCGCATCACCTCTGACCCGGGCATGATCCTGCCTCACATCATGAGCATAGACTGCTCCTCTGCCAATATCTACCCAGACTCTAAAATCTGGGAGCTCTGGTCTCTCTGATCTGGATGAGACTATAAATGCTATGTTATCAATCTCCAGACCACCTCCTTTCTGCACTATCAGCCTCTCAAATCTGTAGAGCGTCTCTATAGCTGATCCGTTATCTGGAAAAGCCCGCTCCATCAAGAATAACCAGCCTTTAAACAAAGGCAATAATCCTCGCTTCCAGGTGCTGAGGATCTCATCCAAAGTCTTAGTAATCCCGCTCAGATACAAGTCCTCTACCAGAACTCGTAGTCTGCGCCTGTAATCTGTCAAAGTCTCCTCCTCCTGCATACTAAAGATCTCCCATCTAATGTGACACGTAGCAGGATTAGTCTGCACACACAATAAAATTTGCATGATTAATAATAATCACACATACTTTATTCCTAGTTGTGCAGTATAATTCTACCCATGACTACCCAACTACTACTAATGAATGCTA
The DNA here is from genome assembly GCA_024138025.1 of Combretum micranthum. Lineage (NCBI taxonomy): Eukaryota > Viridiplantae > Streptophyta > Magnoliopsida > Myrtales > Combretaceae > Combretum > Combretum micranthum. The sequence continues at coordinate 630,465 of JAMXBD010000649.1, forward strand.
ACTAAATCTAATTTACACATTCACTAAATGCAATTCTTTCACATATTCATCTTTCTTATTCTAGCAACCATGCTCTGATACCAACTTAATTCTGTCACGCCCCGAGGGTACCCTAGTAGTAATAAACAAGTTACACTTGAATATTATCACTAGATTACCTTCAGAATGACAGGTTTTCAAAACAACAGGATCTTTTAAGTTGCTTGATAAGAAATAACAAATATATGAGAGAAATGATTTAGTGAATAACCATTACAAACTATTACAAACCATATATCCTTTGAAGTATACAACTAAATAATCTACTCTAATAGTACATAACCATCAAACTAAAATAGATCTGTAGACTTCTAGCTTCAAAGCCCTTACCGGAGCCATATTCCTGGATGTAACTAACCAGGGTCGTAAAGTGAACCTGAAAAGACTGTAGGAGTATGAGCGAAACCACAGCTCAGTGAATAATCAGACATACCATACATCACACAAGTCATTAACAAATCATATGCAATGCAAGCACTCAACCATATGCACAGATACAAGTTTGGATGATCTAGAATCCAAACAGGAAAAAGATTTACGCCCTCTTTTTAATGGGTTGAAGAACAACTCAATGACCCACCTGCCCAGGAGAGACTAAGTACACAGGAGAATCAACGATTTCTCGTTTTAATGTTATCACTTTGAATATAGTGGCTTCCACAAACCATCTCCTGCAATCCCTTAGAAACTCCCTAAGTATTAATCATTTCAAAGCGATTCTACGGGCGACGTTCTTCGGTGCCTTTTAGTTCCTCATAAGACCGCCAGACCAAAGAGAACCTTGGAAGACTCACACATTGGATCAACCAAGCAAAAACAAAGATCTGAAATATTAATACGTAGCAGGCTGTCACAACCATATATGCAATAATGCAATTCGTGCAATGCATGTCATATTATTTTGTTAAGTCATAATTCTTAATCAATTTCGGGTGACCATACATTACACACAATCATCATTATACTACTGCACAACACCAACCATTGCGTTATCGCTTGTATAAAGATATTTTAGCAATCATACAATCAGATCATATCATACTTTCAATAAACACTCATTTGATTATCCTGCATCACATATTCGACTATTTACAATCACAACCAGTACAATATGACTGAATTACTCACCTGCTCATACCGACTCAGTCGTAGTAGTCCACTGGTAGATCTTCTAATGAGTCAAATTCACCTATTTAAAACAAAATATTCATCAATACATCTAGCTAAATTCCTATATGTGATTGTGTCCTAGACTCGATATTAATACTTAGTATCGTCGTTTTTCCTATTTATCTCACATAATTGTTTGGTTATTTTTAGAAGTCATTACTCAGAAATTAACTTATTTCAATTTCCATTCTTATATATTTTATCTTGTTAAAACAAATATTAGACTAATATACTTTATTACTCTAAATATTTCTTAATTCTAGGGTTTCAAAAGTTAATAGATATTAATTCTAAATAGACTTAAATACTTGTATTATAGTCACTATCTAATACATATTTATAACATACACATATATACATACTTAGTAGATATATTATATATATATATATATATTCGGTTTAGGTCAGAAAAACTTTCGTTGGAAAATTTTACTGTAAGCCGGCTCAAGGCCGCCGGCCTAATCTCCAGTGCCGGTGTAAATCATTTTGAAGAGAAAATTTCATATCGAGTGCACCGGTGTTGAAAGCTGCCAGCTTTCAACGTACGCCGGCCCTACGCCGGGCGTAGATCTCCAGGTAGCCGGCTTACGTTCATGTTTTACGTGAAAATTATTTTACGTAGCCTCTGTTTGAGTGTAAGCCGCCTATAAGCCGCCGGCCTATCCATGTAAGCCGCCGGCGTACAGCGTTTACACTGCCGGCCTTGAGGCAGCGTTGCACTGTTCATCATCTTTTCCTCGGTTCGATTCTTTTTCTTTGTTTTTACATTAGAACTTACTTAAACTACTTCTAAGAGTTTATAGATCATATATAAGGATATATAACAATTTTTAACACGTTTTAAAACATACATATATAGATTTCGATTCTTAGAAAGCTATGGTTTTGAAATTTTACCTTATTGGAGCTCGTTGAGTGCAATCCGAAGCTTGTGTTTGTGTTTAATATGTTCCTAAGATGATTTTAAGTCAGATACAAAGCTTAGATTTGGACAAAAATAACTCGAGTTACCTCAACTTACGTTTGAGCTCGTTTTTTAGGGTTTTTGGCTTTGTTTTTCCTTTGATTCAAGTTTATGTTTTATGATCTGTTTGTTTTCCGCTTTTGATTCGTTTTGGTCGTTATTTGGGGAGTGATTTCGTGCTGGAAGAGGCGAGAAATTATGGAGTTTGTTTGTTCTTCATTAATGCATTTGTTTACATATATATATATATATATATATATAAGGGAGAAGAAGGATGGTGCTGCGGCTGCTCCTCCGAATTTTCCTCCAATTTCATCCTCTTTAAGCTGTTATTTTTCACTGCATTAAATGTTAGGTTGAGGTGGCATTCCATGGTTTGTCCTTGGGTTGCTTTTGTTGAAATTTTGGATGCATTATTGAGCACAAATTCGGCTCTCTCTTCTCCAACATAATCTCCACCGAAACAGCAGCCAAACATATATATATATATTAGTTTATTATTTAATTAAGTTTTGAGTTAATTAAACGAGTTATACAGGTATATATTAGCTAATATTTGGATGTTTTTGTACAAAAATATGTGTATAAAGTTATATGAAACACTTAGATTTTTTTTTCAAATAATACAAATTTAGGTTATATATATACGTAGTTAATTATTCATATAATTTTATCTCTCGCGATTTGGATTTCTTAAGCTCATTGGGTCAATTTTTGTTTCAGGCTCCGATAGCTTAAGAAAACTCGGTTTAGAACAATAGCGTGATCTGTTTATTTATTTGAAGTTTAGATTTTGAGTTATTCATCAGTTTGTATTTTTGTTGTGTATTTAAAATCTTAACGATTCATTTTTGGATCATCGTTTTCTAGTTATAAGCGTAAATAATTGTTTATACAGTATTGAGCTTAATACAGAAACTAAACTATATTTACATCTCTAGTTTTGATACTGAACATAAATTCTTATTAGTAGCTTTTAATTTTAACTAGGGATCTCGAATTTAGGGTTTAAATGGAAATATAAACTCATTACTACTCGTTATTCTAGCCTTGAATCACTATCGGGATAAAAAACAATCATTTAATCTTTATATTCATATTTTCTATTTAAATCTATTTGTATACTAGGTTTTCGAGTCTAGATTTTAGATCATATCTTGAATTAGTTATTCAAGATACAATAATCTCGTTTTTGGTATTAACTAGGGTTAAAGAATTTCTTTATTCGATTCCTAAATCTTTCATTTATCCAACATCTAAATATTATCCTATTATTAGACTTCAATCAGAATCTAAATCTATTATCTAGTTTATACATTCTATTATAAAAAGTCGGGTACTAATGCGAAAAATTGCTGGGGTTTACAATTGCTCCATCAAAATACCAGTTACTCTTAATGAAGTCCGATAAGGAGCTTCGGTGGGGTCTTCTGTATGGTGGGGGTGGTGGCAAGGGCACATTATAGGAATGCTCCTCCTGTGGAGCCGGTGCCTCAGCAGTCACTTCCCGATGGTCTGCAGGTGGTGGGTGTGGGGCAGAATCCCGGACACTTTATCCTTGGTGCGGGTTCTGAACCGGGTTTTGGTTCTGGATGAATGTGTTCAGAAGATTGGCTAACTGTCCAATCGCATTCAACACATCCCCTTGCTGATTCTGAGGCGCAACTTCTTGGGGATTAGGTTGAGGTACGGCCGGTTAGTCGGCTTCGTTTGGGATAGACCCTTGTTCCCGATTCCGAATCCGTCGGTTTCGTCTGTTTATACATTGTTTAATAAATTTTAGTATTCTTAGGATGTTTTAAATTTTTAAGAAACTTAATTTGTTAACAAGATTCAAAATTTGCGAGAATTCGGAAATCAAACTTAAAAAGAAATAGAATTTCATAAATTTCATATAATCGCAAGGAGAACAAAAGAATTCATACATAGAGTAACAAGTTGCAATCTCATAATAATAGCATGAATGAATGAATGCTCATGCAATCTACATGCAGTTAATGTTCTTTATGTCCAATGTCTAGCATGCATGCTTTTCACAATTTCCTCCCTTTGAAATAAACATGATCCTTCATTACCTTAGCGAGCCATACAAAATATTACATCAAGATTTCTATCCACAAAATTTGGCTAGCTATACTCTAGTTCCGATTCTAAACATTTTTCCCTATTCCCGAAAGCATAACAAAATACAGGGAAAAAGAAGGAGCAAAATGCTAGCTATCCTAAAATCCTAAGGCAAATTGACATCCCGCATTGCCTACTACAAAATAAGAAAAACAAGGACTTCACTTGGACTTCATGGGTTAGCTATCATCTCAGCCTCTACTCATCACTAGTGTCATCGGAGGTCGAACTAGGAGGTCGTCTCCTACTAGAAGAACCACCATCGTCCTGTCGGACGAACAAACTAAGGTATTCCCTTGTAGTCATCCTCCGCTTCCTAGCAAGTCGGACTAAAGGCTCTTGGTCTTCGCTTTCTTCGTCTTCCTCCATTCCTTGCCCTTCCCTTGGGCTCACTTCATTCTCATCACCCCCCACTTCAGGTTCACTCGCTTGAGTCTCCACTACTTCAGTTTCTCTCACAGGCTCTCCACTCGCATTTTCGACTTCCATAAGCTCAGGGGCCACGGGTTCTACTACTGCTAGGTCAAGCACAGGTGGATTCTCACCCTCAATATAAACATCTCTCCATATCATTGGATCTAACTCAGGTTCTACCCTTCCACTATCTGGTACCTCCAACTCCCGATTAAAATCCCACACGATTTGGTTGGGTTTCGAATTCACTTCCATTTCCGGCTCAATGGGTGGGGTAGGGGTTCTAGGATATACATTTTCCTCCCAATTAGGATCCTCTTCGGGGTCCTCTTCTTCTTCTTCTTCCTCCTCCTTTACATCATTCTCTCCAATCTCAGGTGCACCATTCAATTGCATACCTATGTCATTGGCTGGAGGTGGAGCTATCACTCGTGGTGGGAGAATGTCTAAGTAAACCACATGCCAAGTAATATGGTTCCATGCATCAGCTATGTTCCAGTCATGGTGGTCATACAAATTGTTATGGGCATACACATATAGGGGTCCTATAGGGATCCTCACCCTAAAGTCGGGAGGGGTCCGGTTTCCCCCATTCTTCAAGATAAAGGTAGCCTCCCTAGTCATAGGCTCACGCCCATACTCTCCCATGATTTTTTCTAGGGTATAAATCGTCTCTAACTTAGTCCAACTTCTACTCCCCATGGGATCATATCTCAATCGGTCGACCACAGCTACCCACCTAGTGTATCTCAATCCTTCTTTCCACAATTTGAACATTTCCCCTATAGTTCGGGGGTGCCTGTCTAAAGCAAAGTCTTCACACAATTCTCTCAATCTCAACCTATACTCCACCATGGTCTCGTCATTTCTCTTGGTGAAGTATCTAGTCCGCTCCCTGGTCTCACCTAAGGAGACCTACAACAACATAAGACTCCTAATTAGACTTAGTGAGGAAAATATTTTCAACTCCATTTGAACCTATTAGTTAGATTTCTAAGTTCGGTTTCTTTTAATGCTATTGTCTTGTTTTATAACCTAGGGCTCTGATACCAACTTAAACTATTACGCTCCATAGGATATCCTAGACGTAACAGCCCACCACATACTATATAAGACTCACGAAATTTCTATCCGAGCCTTTCGGGAGTCCTGTATAGATGTAAAGCGTCCCTTTACGACAATAGAATACTCAATCAATGGAGTTAAGAAGTTTAATGCGGCATTCACTAGCCATAGATAATAAACCAAAACGCATAAATATATTTTACAAAGTCTAAGGGGCATTCTCCCGTAAAATAATATCAAGTCCATTGCAGTCATCCAGAGTCCTTTAGTTTCCAATGGAAGTCTAAACAAAAGCGAAGTAAACTTCTAAGGGAAACTCCTATCTCCGGTACCTGAGCTGTGGCTTGCCTCGGCCTAAGCCAAATGAACTCGTGCTGCAACAAATAAAAGCTATGGGGGCGTAAGCTAACTAGCTTAGTGAGTAAAAACTTTCATATCACAATTAAGGCAATTCATTCAAATAAGTGATTATTCAAGCAAATGGTATGCATCAGACAAATGAGTTCAACAAACATACGACCAACCGGAAATCATATGTGGATGGACTTGCGCCCTCCATCCCGGGTTAGCAGATTAATGAATCCTACAGTACGACACCGTTTAAGCTCACGGTCAACTGAATAATAATTCGTTTTATGGATCACGATTAACCAACAATTTTGTTTTATGGATCACAATTAACCAACAATTTCGTTTTATGGATGACGATTAACCAACAATTTCGTTTTATGGATCACGAAAAACCAACAAATGCTAATGCTCCATCCCATCGTGATATGCATGAGTTCAATTATAATTGAGGTCAAATATGGATTATTCCAATTCTTTCAGGTATCCAACAATTATTCGCAGACAATCAATATAACTTCTAACTAAACAAGCAGCAGCTTAACACTCGGTTTCATTATTCCTTAAGTTCAACTTCACATATCAACAACAGACAAGTATATAATTCCCATATACCCCATCATGCATAATCATCTTTTTATCTTTGCCTAAACAACTAATGCCACTATCAATACAATCACAAGCAATAATTGAGAGCGAAAGTAGTACTCACTCGGCCATGGTTCGCCGATCTTTTAGTAATAGTAGTCGTGTGGTAATGTATTGTCTTGCTCGGGATCACCTACCAAATAAGAATAACCTAATAAGAATCTCATCACTAAACTAATTTAAGCTATACATCTAAACTACACAAAATCGGAATTCTCGCTATTTGCGGAAGCTCCGACTTAAAACGGCCATAACTTGGTCATTTTAACTCGGAATTTCGTAAATTTTATATCGATCTCTATCTACTTTGAAAGATCTATCTATTTCTAGTATTCTTTTCAAGTTTTGAAAACATTAAGGTCACGGAACAGTGGGATCAGATCTGTTTAGTAACTTTTCTAATTCTGAAAAATTGTTTCGCATTTGATAAAAATGTTCCTAGTTGATGATTCATGTATAGATGGTATATGAATGAATTCCTAATATGAATATCATGTAATGAGCTCAATATATGCATGGTTTTGATGATCTTTGATGATGGACTCTTATGAACTCCTAATTATTAAGAACTCCATAATGATCACCTATGAAAAGCTATTCTTTCCAACTTTACATTCCCTAGGGTTTTTATGATTTTGTTATTGAAATTTACTTGCCATCTAAATAAAAATGAGTTCTCAATATCTATACTAATCATGACCTTCATTTATGCATAAAAACCCATATTTTTCATTGGGTAAATATGTTTTTAAACAAGCTACTTACAAAAATCCGAATTTTGTAAATTTCCTTTTCTTGCATTTTCTTTATGAGAAAACTTGTTTAATGCATCAAAAATTGAAGCCTCATTATATCTATTATCTAAGGACTCCATTTGACTCATAAAACATGCCATCCAAGCTTGGATACTAAGTGTTTATGTAGGCATCATCCTAAAATACGAATTTGACTTCTAATCACTATCTCAATATTTTTCATTCTAACTCCACTACTTGTTTTACATTTTTCTCATGTCTAAACTCATCTAAACTTATGAAAATCATCCCTTAAGGACATCTATTACATATACCTTCCATTTTTTTATGAAAAATATGAGTTTTAAAGTGGTTTAGGTGGTGTTTAAGGTAGGGTTCCAAAATCATCCGAATTTTCAACTAAGCATTTCTAACAAAACCTTTTCTTTTTCAAATTTCTTGCCTTCTATACATGAAGATATACCATTTAACATATCTATACATAGGCAAGGCTACATTTTTATGATCATCAATGCATGAAAATCAAAATAACTATATGAACATAAATGTAGATGAAGATGTGGATATCTAAACATTAGATCTACTAAATATAATGCATGAATCCTGAGTTTCATGGCATGAACATAAATATCTATGCAAGATTCCTACTTTACATGCATGAACAAGATAATATCTCAACAAAAACTCTTCTAAACACTAGATCCACTTCTTGTGATGGCTTGATATTCTTGTACAAGTGTTTTCATGTCCCTAGCATATGCTCATTGGGATAAAATGTGAAAAACACACATGAATAGCTTTGCCATCACAAGAAAAGATAGGAATAAGGTTTAGAATCATCACCTAAAGAAGGTTTGAAGATGAAATAAAGAGGAGTTGAGTTATGTGTGTGAATGTGAGAGGAGGGGCTGCTCAAGGCAAGCTATAGGGAGAGAGGAGAGGGTTTTCTCTTTTGTAAAATTTTTGAAGAGTGAAAAATGAAGAGAGAGAGAGAGAACATTAGCTTATATATTGAATGGATTAGGGTTTTAATGGAATAAAATGAGGAAAAATAAATCAAATTGAGAGGGAAATGGGGGGGGGGGGGGAGGGGGGGGGCCATTGGGGTTGTGTGTGTTGAAATTTGATAAATTTGTAATTTATGTAATTAAAATGTAATAAATGTAATAATTATTTAAGAAACAAAATTTCTTGGAAAAGAAAATTGTAATGAGTAGTTGTAAGGATGTAAGAATAGGGTATGGATAATGTGTAGTGTAGGTTGTACTTGTGAATAGTAGACAAGACATCTACTTTACCGGTTGTAACGAAAACACGGGAAAAGGCTATAACTGTAATTTTTATAGCCCGAAAAATTATAAAATTGATATTTTTGGAATCCTTATAAAATTACAGTTCTAATAAATATTCCGAAACATTTTTTTAAGTTCGTGGTCCCGGGGCACGCTTTTCCGTAATTGAGCTCGGGAAGGCCCGGAATTGAAAAATTCCCAAATTTAAAACTTTCAAAGGTCTAAAATATATTTTAGAGCAATAATTCATATTCATTTACTTTATAAAACTTCTTTTATTATGAAACCGAGGGAAAGCCGGATTTAGGATTCCTAAGCTTCTCTCACTAGGCTTATATTGAACCGGATTAGGGTTTCGCTTTTCAACTCCCGGGGTTTTCTTAACTACTGAGAATACCGGGATTTACACCAACAATTCCTCTTCAGTAGTTATGTAATTTTCTTGTGCATATGTCAATGTCTTACTTGCATAGTTAATGGGTTGGAAGTGCTTATCCTTGCGCTGTCCTAAAACAGCACCTACAGCTGAATCACTGGCATCACACATAATTTCAAAAGGAAGATTCTAAATTGGAGTGGCCATGATGGGGGCATTGGTGAGCTTTTGCTTGAGGGTATTGAATGCAGCTATGCATTCCCGAGTAAACTCAAAGGGTATATCCTTCTCTAAAAGCTTTGTTAGTGGTCGTGCAATTTTTGAAAGGTCTTTTATGAATCAACGATAGAAACCAGCATGACCTAGGAAGCTTCTAATAGATTTCACAGAGGTTAGTCGTGGTAATTTAGAAATAGCTTCAATCTTTGCTTTGTCCACCTCAATACCCTTCTCGGAAACCTTATGCCCTAAGACAATTGCCTCATGTGCCATGAAATGGCACTTCTCCTAATTTAATACCAAATTGGTATCTTCACACCGCTACAAAAAATTATCAAAAGAGTCACCAAAGACTGAAAAATCATCCATATACACCTCCATGCTTTCTCCAACCGTATCCTCGAAAATTGCTAGCATACATCTCTGGAAAGTGGCGGGAGCATTACATAAACTGAAAGGCATTCGGCGATAAGCAAATGTTCCAAATGGACATGCAAATGTTGTCTTCTCCTAGTCTTCCAGTGCTATGGGAATTTGAAGATATCCAAACATCCTATCCAAGAAGTAGTAATAAGCATGTCCAACTAACCGTTCAAGCATTTGATCTATAAATGGAAGTGAAAAATGATCATTTCGTGTTGCTTCATTAAGTTTGCAATAATCAATGCAAACTCTCCACCCAGTAACAATTCTCATAGGAATGAGCTCATTATTTTCGTTTGGCACCACAGTCATACCACCTTTTTTAGGAACTACTTGCACTGGGCTTACCCATGAACTATCATATATTAGATAGATCATCTCATCATCAAGCAATTTAATAACCTCTTTCTTCACCACATCTTTCATGTTAGGATTTAATCTATGCTAAGGTTGAACCACTAGTTTGCTACAATCTTCCATGATGATCTTATGCATGTAAAATGAAGGACTAATCCCTTTAATATCTACAATTTTCCATGCGATGGCCTTCTTATGTTGGCCAAGAATGTGAAGAAGTTTGTTTCATTGATCCGGACTAAGATTTGATGATATAATGACTGGAAGTTTGGAGCCTCTTTCCAAGAATGCATATTGGAGATAGTCAAGCAATTACTTTAACTCCAATTCAGGTAGTTGTTCTATAGAACGCTTCACTTTATGAATAGTGGACTCATTAATAACTTCAAAACCCCTTTTGTTCTTCATTTCTTCATTAACATCGAGCCAGGCTCAAATTACTCTAAATAATGAGTTTCCTAATCCTTTTTGAACTCCATTCATCAAACAAAATTCCAAAACATCATTGCTCAAAAGTTCTTCCAATGAATCTGAAATAGCCAAATCAAGACAGTTAACAACATAGCAAGTATCATCATGATGTAGACTCCGTTTGAGTACTTCTAGCATTTTCACAACAACTTCTTCATCACCCACTCTCAATACCAACTTCCCATCTCCGACATCAATGATAGCCCTAGCATTACCAAGAGAGGGGTAAATTGGTTATAAAAAATTCTTACTAAAAAACAATTTAGAAACAATCCCACATAGTTAATCAATTTTGAAATGGCTTTAAGACACACTTGAAAATGATTGAACTTGTTTTAAGATCGTAATAGTAAAAATTAACTCAAATGAACTCAAGTAAAAACAAATTTGCAAAATTAAAAAAAAAAAATTGTTTCCAATTACTCTCTGACCGACTCTCTGAGTTTAATCCACGGCACAAATAATTAAATAAAAATGCACAAAAAAAGATAAGGTAGAGAAGATTGCAAAGTCGATTTATAGAGGTTCCGCCTTGAGCGTCAGTCCTCTCTTCCAGAACCAAGTCGGGGATCCGGTCGTCCTCACCGGTATGTTCCACTATATCCAAAAACAATCAAGTTACAAGTTGTCTTTGCCAACACACTTGGCTTACAATGTACTCAACTTGATTCTCCAAGCTTTCCTCAAGCTAACAACCAATCTATAGAGCCTACTTATAACTCTCAATCTCACATAAAATGAGTAAATCTAAAACAATGGAAGTGAAAAATGAATCCTCAAAAGTTTCAAACTAAGTAAAACAATTAGTGTAACAAGGTTTTGCTCAAATGATGAAGTAGTGTCTCTGCTTGCTCTTTTGTCACAATAAAAAGTTGTTATTCTTTGAGCATGACTTGAAGAATATATTTGAATTCCTTCAATGGTTAGTTTTCCAGAAGATAAGCTTATCCCTTGATATTTTGCACAACATTCGGATGAGTTTGTTTTGATTCTCTAACAGATAATACTTTGACTATCACGTTATCTTAATGTTGTTATCTTGTAATCTTTAGAAGATAATCTTGCTTATCTATAACATAGGAATCCTTATCTTGTAATTTGAATTTGATCCTTGGACCATTGTTGACATCTTATTCATAAATCACCTTCTGATCCTTGTATCCCTTAAGAATAAAACCATATCTTCTTTGTGAATAAATTCCTCTTGCTTCAACTCTGTTCTTCAGACACATACTTCATAAAAATATGGATCGTGTCTAAACTTTATAAGTACTTCATATTATGCACACTAACTTTCTCCTCAAATATAATTCGCTGTGCAATCTCAAATGAAATGCCAACCTCATCAACTCTCTTATAAGCATAACACTGCGTGATCAAAACCAAATCCCTTCCTAATAAATAGTGTCCACATTTTCTCTAACCATGCCTTAGTAGCAGAATCAACGAACTCCCTTGCAATTTCAAAGCATGAATCAACATCTTAGGCTTTGTTGTAAAAAACATGATTTTCCCAAAAATTGAAATTTGATTCCCCATGGATATTTGAACCAACTTTGTGGAACACATTTGAATGTATTGCCCAAATGCATTCAACTTTGGTGCTGGGTCTTCAATTTGATAAAACAAAATTTTGTTCATTAATTCTTCAAACCGTTAAACTGTATGACCTTCTGATTCAATCACTGAGTAAACTCTTTGTTTGCTTATCACGAGTAACTGTCTGAATTAGTCTCTAACTTCAAGACATTATTAATTCCTTTGAGTATGTTACTTCATAAAACACTGCACAACTTAACTTATTAGAAATACTTGATTTTTTTGTTATCATCAAAACATATTTTAGGAGATCTTAACATTCTCCCCTTTTTTGATGATAACAAAACCTTTAAAAAGAATGATTTAAAAAATTGTAAGACAAGGTCAAGTTTTTCAAAAGTATCTCAAAAGGTATCTCAATATACAACATTCAAAGTGTACAATATAAACATCCAAATTTTTGTGTTTTAGTTTTAGCTTTTGTATTATTACATTTTATTTTTGTTTTCTTATTATTATATATTTTTTTGAATTTCTCCCCCTTTTTGTTATCATCAATGAAAATGCTCCCACTTAACATATGTAAGAATCATAACATTAAAACATAGAAACTACATGATTAAAGTCCAACAAAATAACCATCATAGAGTTAAAAAAAAAATTAACAGATCTTAAAATGAAAAACAACAAAAGTGTCTTATTAATCTTTCTTCTATGGGGGACGAACAAACTTATTGGCTGCTACCTTCTTCCTTTGTGGAAAAGGACTAAGAGATTGAATAGATGACCTTGGAGGAGATGGAGATGGATTGACAGGATTAGGATTTCTCTAGAAATAAGCTTTGAGAGTTTCTAAGAGAACAACTTCAGGAGCTTTGGAGCTTGCAATGAAGGTGAAGAATTAACTAGCATCATCCAAAGATGTTGCTTTTAAACCTTTTTCAATAGGAATTTGAGGCAAAGGTGGAGATGTAATATGGCTGGCAGGAGGAGAGGATGTAGGAATAATTGGACTAGGTGGGGAATCTTCAAAGACAGGGTTGCCGTTCATGTTAACTTCTTTAGATGGAGTGACAGAGGGATGTGAAGAAGTAGGAATGGATTCCTTGACATATTTCTTCATCTCTCGTTTCATTTTAACTGCAATCTCAGAAAACTTTTTCTGCATAAGATCCATGATGTTCGATGGAAGTTGTTGAGCTAAAGATTCTCTAAGACCTTCAAACAGTGCCTCTGAGTCACTTTCTGACTCTGAGCTTTTTGTTTTCTCATGTCCCTCCTTGATCTCAAATTTTCCTCCAATCCTAATAGAATGATTTTTTGTTTTCTTTTCTGTCACTACTTCCTTTCTTGCTCGCTTTGGAGGAGATGTTTCTTTCTTTTCTTCCTCAAAGGAAGTATCTGAGTTACCCTTTGAGTGTAACAAATTTTTCCCCTCAACTAAAGACTTAATCTCATCCCAGTTGAACTACCTCTTTTCGAACTTGGGGTGAATGTACCAAGCCCCATCCTTAGAAAACCAAATATTGTGCTTAACATTAACGTTCATTTTCATAAGCACCATATCCCTAATTTTCTTTAGGTATTGAGGATTTATAGCATGCTTTGGCAGCTTGATCTTTTTAAACTTCAACAATTTTATAATGAGACTTCCATAAGGCATATTTCTTCTAGTAGTCCACAAGTGCCTTAAAATAATGGCAGAAAGATCTATTTTCAATCTTTTCTTAATGGCAAGGATTACTTTAGCTTCATTTTTGTTAGTGGTCGTGGAACTTGCATTCTTTGGAAGTGAACAATCCATGACCACTTTATGTAATAGCCTAATCGGCAATCCAAATTCAGTATTGAACAAATCCTTCTCAGGATAACTTCCTGCACCATCATCGATTTCTTTAAAAAAAAGTATTCTTTTTTACATAAATGAAACACTGTAAGCCCTGGAAAAATTCAGTAAATAATTCTAAAGATGAACTTTGAAAATAAAACCCTGAAAGTCACTCCGAATTAAAACTGAACTTCGATAAGTCCCAAATTCCGAACGAATTCGGAAATTTCTGAATCATGAGAAAAATAAGAAACCTCAGAATAAAATAGCAACTCAATATACTTCCATTCTAAAACCTCTACATACGACAAATTTTCTAGTTAACTATAACTTATAAATTCAGGTAAAATAGAGCCCTAAAATAAATTGTTAAGAAGTAAATAGTGATTAACCACAGGGAATAAAACTCAATCCAAAGAATTCCGAGAACGTTGTGAGATATTAAATACTTATAAAAAGCGACCTTAAAGTAAATTTCACCAATTAGATACGTCATAAAGGTATAAAATATCAGTTTCCAAATTTGCAAAGGTGTAAACCAGAAAGTCAGCCGAGAAACCTAAGTCCTTGAAACTCCCAAGAAACTCCGTAGTCTAGATTCGGCAATTCCATGTTCCTAAACCAAGGAGTTGGAATAAGAGGAAAAAGGTGTAATTGGTTCGTTTTAAGCCTAAGATGCTCTAAAGGATGAGATCAACGAGTTTTCGACCTATTCCAATCCGATCAGGTGCCGGTTTCGAAAAGAACGATCTGGGATTCGAAATGTTAGAAATATGTTATTAATGCCGTTAGACTCATATTTCTATAGGATCTCTAAGTTATTAGTTTTACAAATTTTCAAATAGCTAGAATTATCTGATTTTGCAAATCTATTTGTATTTCGTTACTGCCGGTAATTAGTGAGTCTTCCAGTACGGTTTAATATTATTTATTACCTAATTTTTATTATTATTCTTATAATGTACACCCTAGTTCTCTTAGTAATCGAATAAACTTCGAAAATCGGAGAACGAAACCCTATATTGGTCCAGTTCAAGCTTAGTGAGAGGAGCTTAAAAACCCTAGATCCGGCTTTCCTTCGATTTCATAATAAAAGAAGTTTTATAAAGTTAATGAATATGAATTATTGTTCTAAATTATATTTTAAACCTTTGAAAGTTTCGAATTCGGGAAATTTTCAATTCCGAGCCTTCCCGAGCTCAATTACGAAAAAGCGTGCCCTGGGACCATGAACTCAGAAAAATGTTCCAGAATATTCATTAGGATCGTAATTTTATAAGGATTCCAAAAATATCAATTTTATAATTTTTCGGGCTATAAAAATTACAGTTATAGCTTTTTCTCGTGTTTTCGTTACAACCGATAAAGTAGATGTCTTGTCTACTATTCATAAGTACAACCTACACTACACACTACCCATACCCTATTCTTACATCCTTACAACTACTCAATTAAATTTTCTTTTCCAAGAAATTTTTTTCTCCTATTAAATTATCACATTTATTACATTATATTACACAATATCAATTTGAAATAAAAATTAGTTCTCTCTCCCTCTTCCTTCCCTAGTGGCCGGCGCCTCCCCCTTCTCCCCCCCCCCCCCCCCCCCCTCTATTTGTTTTATTTTACTTATTTTAATACAACTAAACCCTAATTCACTTAATATATAAACTCATTTTCACTCTCTCTCTTCATTTTTCACTCTTCCAAAAATTTTGAAAAGAGAAAAACTCTCTCTTCCTTCCTCCTTTGTGCTGTGACAAGCCCCTCCCCCCTCTTCACATTTACACACATAAGCTCATTTCATCTTCCAATCTTCTTTAGATGATGATTCTAAACCCTATTCCTATCTTTTCTTGCAATGGCAAAGCTATTCATGTGTGTTTTTCACATTTAATCCCAATGAGCATATGCTAGGGACATGAAAACACTTGTACAAGAATATCAAGCCATCACAAGAAGTGGATCTAGAGTTTGAAGGAGTTTTTGTTGAGATATTATCTTGTTCATGCATGTAAAGTAGGAATCTTGCATAAATATTTATGTTCATGCCATGAAACTAATGATTCATGCATTATATTTAGTAGATCTAGTGTTTAGACATTCACATCTTCATCTACATTTATGTTCATATGTTATTTTGATTTTCATGCATTGATGATCATAAAAATGTAGCCTTGCCTATGTATGGATAGGTTAGATGGTAGATCTACATGTATAGAAGACAAGAAACTTGAAAAGAAAAATATTTGGTTAGAAATGTTTAGTTGAAAATTCGGATGATTTTGGAACCCTACTTTAAAGACCACCAAAACCACTTTAAAACTCATATTTTTCATAGAAAATGGAAGGTATATGTAATACATGTCCTTAAGGAATGATTTTCATAAGTTTAGATGAGCTTAGGCATGAGAAAAATGTAAAACAAGTAGTGGAGTTAGAATAAAAAATCTTGAGTTAGTGATTAGTATGTTAAATTCGTATTTTGAAATAATACCTACATAAACACCTAGTGTCCAAGCTTAAATTGCATGTTTTATGAAGCAAATGGAGTACTTAGACAATAGATATAATAAAGCTTCAAATTTTGGTGCATTAAACAAGTTTTCTCATAAGGAAAATACAAGAAATGAAATTTTCCAAAATTCGGATTTTTGTGAAAAGCTTGTTTAAAAACATATTTACAAAGTGAAAAATGTGATTTTTTATGCTTAAATGGAGGTCTTGGATGGTATAAATGATAAAGACTTGTTTTTAGATAGATAACAAGTAAATTCTGGGAATAGGATCCTAAAATACTAGAAGATGCAAAAATTTGAAAAGAATGAATTTTAGGAAATGGCTAATGTGAAGTCTTGTAATGATTAGGAGTTCTTAAGAGTTCATTATCCAAAATCATCAAGATCATGCATATATTGAACTCATTACATGACATTCATGCTAGGAATTCATTCGTATTCCATCTATGCATGAGTTATCGACTAAAAACATTTTTATCAAATTCGAAACAATTTTTCAGAATTGGAAAAGTTACAGAACAGAACTGATCCCACTGTTCCGTGACCTTAATGTTTTCAAAACTTGAAAATAATACTAGAAATAGATAGATCTTTCGAAGTAGATAGAGATCGATATAAAATTTGCGAAATTCCGAGTTAAAATGACCAAGTTATGGCCGTTTTAAGTCGGAGCTTCCGCAAATAGCGAGAATTCCGATTCCATGTAGTTTAGATGCATAGCTTGAATTAGTTTAGTGATGAGATTCTTATTAGGTTGTTCTTAATTAGTAGGTGATCCAGAGCAAGACGATACGTTACCACCCGATTACTATTACTAAAAGACCGGCGAACCATGGCCGAGTGAGTACTACTTCCACTCTCAATTAATGTTTGTGATTGTATTGATAGTGGCTATCACGCCCCGAAGGGTACCCTAAACGTGGCAGTCTGCCGTACACAATATTAAAGCCTAAGAATGACCACCTCAGTCACACGAAGGCTTCCATACTATGTACAAGGCGTCTAACACATAAAGGAGACACATCGGAATGATACATTTTATGTTGATATAATTGAGTAACAATGTAAAGGAAATACAATCCACTATACTCCAAATACAGAACACTATACTTCAAAATACAATTCATCAAACTTCAATTACATTCATCCCAAGACTTCACTACATAAAACTATTACAAGGCAAACCGTAAAGCTTAGCCAAAAACTTCAAGCATTCTTATATCTTACCGGAATCCCGAAGTCATTCTCGGCTTCAACCATCTCGGACCCCACTTAGAATACTTGGAATAACCTGCTCATTGAAACAACTATTGGGGTATAAGCTACACTAGCTTAGTGAGTGTAATCTTCCACAATAACATTCATGTCACAACAATTCAATCAAGTTATTAATCAAGCAAGTTGATGTATCAAACACGTGAATTCAACATACATATGACCAACCGGAAATCATATGTGGATAGAATTGCGCCCTCCATCCCGGGTTAGCAGATTAACGACTACTGCGGTACTAACAATATGTCGTTTATGGTTCACGGTTAACCTACGATTATTCGATGTCGTTTATGGTTCACGACTAACCTACAATTATTCGATGTCGTTTATGGTTCACGACTAACCTACGATTATTCGATGCCGTTTATGGTTCACGACTAACCTACGATTATTCGATGCCGTTTATGGTTCATGACTAACCTACGATTATTCGATGTCGTTTATGGTTCACGACTAACCTACAAATGCTAATGCTCCTTCCCCTTGTGATATGCACGTGTCAATTTAGCATTAGTCCAAGTAGTTGATTAAGCCATTTTACTTAGGCGATCAAACAATTTCTCAAACAATCCATCATAGCTAAGTACACAACCAAAATTTATCACCCAGTTTCGATATTGTTAATTTGAGTTCTCACATCATCATCAACATACAATTTCCCGTTATTCCCCATCATTCATATCCCATTCATTTGGCCTACATTCTAGTGCACTATTTTAGAAGCACATATAATAAATGAATCAGGAAGAAAAACTCACTCGGCCATTGGATCACCGGTCTTCTAGTAATAATAATCTGGTGGTAGGGAATCGTCGAACTCGGGATTACCTAAAAAGGAAGAAATACTCTAATAAGTATTTCAACTCAAACTAATCCAACGAATTCTTACGAACTATCAAATTTGTAATTCGCGTCCTAAGCGGAAATTCCAACTTAAAACGGCCATAACTTGGTCATTTTAACTCGGAATCTCGCAAATTTTATATCGATTTCTATCTACTTCGGAAGAGCTTTCTAAATATGAAGTTTAAATCAAGTTTTGACAATATCTAAGCCTCGGAATTGAGGGACCAGATCTGTACAGCGAGTATATTGATTCCAAAAATGTGGTTTTCATGAATGCACTTGAGATTCCTAAGTACAAAATGAAACTAAATGCAATGGTAATGATTTTCCCTATCATGAATGTCATGATATGAACTTTAATGAGCCTAAGTTCTTATAACTTTTTAGATTCAAAGAATTTAAATAATCTTTTCTTAGAAAACCATTTCATACCATTGTTTAACAAGTGAATTTACTACACTTGGTCACACCTACATATTACAAGGATTTTCTTTTAGAAAAACTCCACTTTGTTAAAGAAAATTTGACCCTTATAGTTATATCTTAAGGCCTTTATTTCTTCAATAAATCCTCATTTATAAACTTTTAAGTGGGTCTTTTACTATGGGGTTTCCAAAATCCGAATTTAAAAATTTCCACTTTCAAGTTGATTCCTTTGAGAAAAATATATTTTATACCCAAAACTTTAAGTATTTATTATACTTATACCCTAAGGACTTCATTTATTTAAGAAAATACAATTTTTGAAGTTGGAAAAATAGTGTTTTCTAACCATACATCCATTTTTACAAATTTTGTCTATATGACTTTTAGCTCAAAACTTCTATTGGACTTCATTTCTTGTTTCCAACATTTTCTTTAGAAAAATCTCATTTAGACTCATGAAAAATACTATCAAACATTATCTATTACCCATAGGTTTCATTTCTCTTGTAAAATATATGTTTAGAAGTTGATAAAAGTGTTTTTGACCTGGGTTTACAAAGTCATCCGAATTTACACAAGTTCATTTTTTGAAAAGTGTTTTTCTTTTTGACTTTATTAACTTATCTAACCATAGATCTATATACTAAGAAGATTATTTACTAAAGACAAAAGCATTAAATACTATTAATGCACATAAACACAAAGTAATAATGAAACCTTAAATGCCTACATGATTATGACTAATAAAATGATGGATCTACTTTATCAAATGCTTAAATGAGTTTTGAAAACATAAAAACTATATTTTTATAAAAGATCTTTTGTTTAAAATACTTTTGGATGGATAAACATAAAGCCTTTGGCATGAAAACTCCTTTCAATGCTAGATCCACTTTGTAATGGTTCGGTATTCTTGTCTTGATATCTCATTGTCCCTACCAAAAGATCATGGGGACATTTGGTTGAAATATCCAAGAATCACTTAGCCATAACAAAGATCTAAGGGTGGAAAGAGGTAAAAGTTCACTTACTTGAAGTAATTTAAGAGATGAAAAAGGAATGGAAGTTTTGTGTGTGTGTGTGTGTGTGTGTGTGTGGGGGGGGAGTGGGGGGAGGGACTATGCTCACGGCAAGGAGGGGAAAAAGAGAGGAATGAGAGCTTCCTTTACCTTTTAGAAAATTTGAAAATGAAAGAATGAGGAAAGAGAGAGAAAAAGTAGCTTATATATTAAATGGAATTAAGCTAAATGAGACTAAAATAATTTAAAAGAATTTGCAAAATGGAGCTTGTTGGGAGGGTTTCATGCCAACCAATGCATGAGGGGGAAGGAAAGAATTGATTTTTGATTGATTTGTCTTGATAGCTTGCACATCAAATGTCATAAATTGTAGTAATAATTAAGGGACAAAAAGTCTTTGGAAAGGAAGTGATTGAGTGATGGTAAGTGTTGCAAATATAGGATGTACAAATGGGTAGCCATAGGTTGTACTTGTGAATAGTAGTGAATAGTAATCAAGACAACTTAATTACCGGTAGTAAGAAAAATACGAATAAGAAGGTTATAACTGTATTTTTCGTAAGCCGGAAAATTATGAAATTTATATTTTTGAAATCCTTATTTTATTTCGATTCAAATGAGTATTCATAAGGAAAATTTTGAAATTTTAGTGCCGGGGCACGCTTTTCTATAATGGGTCTCGGAATGACCCGGAATTGAAATTTTCTTAAAATCTTATCTTTTCTTGGTTTGAAATATAATCAAGAACTATATTCAAAATTAATTTTGCTTATAAAAGTTTCTTATTTGGAAACCGAGGAAAAGCTGGAATTAGGGTTTCTAGGTCTTTCTCACAAAGCTTGAACTAAACCGGTTTAGGGTTTCATTTTTCGGTTTTCCGAAGTTTACTTGATTACTAGGAAACCCGGGGTGTATATTATAAAAGTAATAAAATTGTGTAATGAAATAAAATGAATAGTGCAAAAGACTAATCAATTACCGATATAAATGAAAATACGATAAAAAGATTATAACTGTAACTTTTATAACCCGAAAAATTATATAACTGATATATTTAGAAATCTTATAAAATTATGAGTCTAACGGTACTAATAGTATGTTTTTGACATCTCGAGCCCCGGGACATGCTTTTCAAAGTCTGTATCCGAACGGGTTCGAGATAGGTCAAAAATTTATCAATTGATATTTTTAAACAACTTATATTACTACGAGCTATTCTACTTATTTAAATTACACCTCAGCCTCTAGGGTTAAGGGCGCTAGATTTCCAGACTTACACTATTGTATTCCGGTTAGGGTTTCCGGGTGATTTTCCGGTTTAGACCTTTGCCAATTTGAAAACTGATATTTATGTTTATATAACATATTTAATTTGAGAGATTTATTTTAAATTTTATTTTTGTAAGTATTTAATAACTCTTAATATTTTCGGAATTCTTGAATTGGGTTTCATTTCCGACAGTTAATCATTATTTACTTTTTAATAATTTTTTTTTGGGCTTTATATTACCCGATTTCATAAATCGGAGTTAAATATGAAATTTTTGTACGCCGTGGTTTTGAATTTGAAGACCACTGAGTTCTTATTTTATGTTTAAGGATTTTCATTTTCTCATGATTAAGAAATTTTTGGATTCGTTCGTGATTTAGGACTGGTTGAAATTCGGTTTTAATTTGGAGTGATTTTTAGGGTTTATTTTCGAAGTTCATTTTGGAATTATTTATTGAAATTTTCCGGGGCTTACAGTGGCACTAGTGGTATAGGCAAAGATAAAAATGGTTATGTATGATGAGGTATACGGGAATTATATATTGTCTGCTGTGAATGTGTGAAATGGAACTTAAGGAATATCAAAACCGGGTGTTAAGCTATTGCTTGATTAGCTAGCATTTTAAAATGATTGTCTGCGAATAATTGTTGGTCACCTAAAAGAATTGAATTAATATATATTCGACTTCAATTATAATTGGACTCATTCATATCACGACGGGGATGGAGCATTAGCATTGGTTGGTTTTTCATGATCCATAAAACGAATATGTTGGTTAATCGTGATCCATAAAATGATTATGTTGGTTAATCGTGATCCATAAAACGAATATGTTGGTTAATCGTGATCCATAAAACGAATATGTTGGTTAATCGTGATCCATAAAACGAATTATTGTTCAGTTGACCATGAGTTTAAACGGCGTCGTACCGCATGATTCGTTAATCTGCTAACCCGATATGGAGGGCGCAAGTCCATCCACATGATTTTCGGCTGGTCATATGTTTGTTGAACTCACTCGTTTGAGGCGTTTCACTTGGTTGATTAATTACTTGCTTGAATGTTTGTATTAATTGTGATTCAGAAGTTTTCACTCACTAAGCTAGTGTAGCTTATACCCCAATAGTTTCCTATTGCAGTATGAATACCTTTGGCTATCTCCGAGGACCCGGGGACATCAGGTACAGCTCTTAGAGGTTGAGGAGCTTTTGTTAAGGCCGGGACCTAAAAGTAGAAATGGATGTCTAATCTTGTTTCCTAGAACCAGTGTCTAAAGGATAATACAAGGAACTTTGTGAGTTTGAGAATTCTTAGCATTGTTATTGGGGGGTATGCCCCTTAGTTCATGTAATAGAATAATTCTCTGTAAGACGATCATGATTTACGTTTTTGCTGCTATATATGTTTCCTTAAGCTACTACGAAGCAAAGTATGGTCTATAAATGCTGAGAGCGAGCCTTACACCCGATGTTCAAACTCATGAAAAGACTAAGGTTGTCTTACTTGAGTTTAAATGTTGAGTGTGGCGAACTGTCACGTATAGGGTATACTTTGGGGCGTGACAAACACTCATCATCCTTCTCATCCTTCAATCCAAAACAATCTATCAAGTCTTTCCTAGTTATGACAATTTTTTTTCCTCCTACTTCAGATTTCAATTTCAAATTCTCAAGCAAACTCAAATTGTCATAAAACTCTTCGACAATCTCTCCAGCAACTTCATCTTTCCGGTAACATAAATTTTTACAACTTATCTTACCTAACCAATCATTCCAGAAAAATCCATTTTCCCTGAAGACAGGAAAATCCACATATGAATTCTCAAGAAATTTTATAGATTTGAACCTCTTGGAAACACTTGTCTCCTTTCGTTTCTTTCATCCTTCTGGTTTCTATTTTGACGAACCACTAGACCCTTTCCTTTTCTTTGAAACCGTTTCTTTCTTAAGTTTTTCTCGTGTTTTTATCTCCTCAGAACCTTCTGACTCATCGTTTCTTTGAAAGCATTTCTTTCTTGAGTTTTTATCTCCTCAGAACCTTCTGACTCGTCGTCTGAGTTAGGGTTTGAGTCTTTTGAATTCCTTATAGATTCTAATGTTGTCTTATCCAGTGATTCGTAATTGGATTCACTCACTTGCTTAGCTTCCTCCTTCTCTAGATTAACATAAGATGGTTGCATGTCTTGTTCCTTCTCTACATTTCCTTTTTGTTCTTCTTTATTCTTGGTTTGTTTCTCTCAAATTATGTCATACTCAGAGGATGAAGAATCTGATGTTTCAACACTAATTTCTACATTTTTCTTTAGGGTTTTGGCTTTAGGAACCTTGAAAGCTAATCTAGAAAAATTTCATGGTGCCATGTTTGAGATATGAATCACGAAAGATAGAGAGTGAGAATGAATGAGAGATTTTGAAAAAAAAAAATGTTCAGAGAGTGATAAAGACAAGGGAAAAGATATCTTGGAAAAGAAAAAAAATCCAACAGTTAAGGAGTAAAGATGTGAAGTCGCCATGATGCACGTTCCCCATAAATTTCACCACGTTTTCCCATATATTTTTATTATTATTTATAATTATTATTATTATCTGATGTGCTATAATTAGTAGTGAATTTTCAAAGCATCTATTCCAGCAAGCGTATTGGGCCTTCTATTGTAATATAGCATGAGTCAAGTGTCGATCCCATGGAAATCTATTAACTACTAGACAATTATCAACTAATACTAATATCTAGGCAATTGATCTTTTTTAAAATGATTATATTAAACTAAATTATCTAATTATATATCTATATGAATGCAATGAGCTTTTTAAAGAGAGGGATATGGTGGAAAAATGTGGGAAGGAGCAGAATCCACTTTAAACTATTGCCAATCAACTTGAACTCATGTTATAATGATAATTAGATTCATGGACATTCATAAGAAATTGTCAAGATTTAAAAACAGTTTAAAAAAACCTTTTAAACCACAAAATAATTTAATAACATCCGCTAAATAAACTATTTGTGGAATCAAAATTACAATTATAAACCTTCCGATTCTATAATTGACTAATACTTTATATTAACATCTCCTATTCCTTAGTGAGAAATCAACATAAAACATTGCATTAAATTCATGGACAATTCTAAACTAGATTAAATTCCGCCGCTTCCGCAATTGTAATTTAATCTCAATTTATGAATTCATATGAACCCTAATTTCCCTTCCGAGTTATTAGAATTCTTATACACCAAAAGCATGATGAATAATCAGAATTCAATATGAATATTTCATGATTCTAACTATCTTATAACATGGATTCAAAATCATTTTAGCATGTTTAAAGCTTCATCAACTTCCCACAAAAAGATTTAGCTACTCATGGATGATGATTCAACAATCAGATAAGAAATTGCAAATGATTTCATTATGATCAAAATATTCAGATATATGAATTGCATAATAAGATTAGATATCACCAATTCAAAATACCAAAGCTTCACTTGCAAATTCTTGAATAACTTCAATTCTCTTCAAAAATCTCTATGAAATGCTTAGTTCTAAGTATTCTAGAGCTACTAGGGATGTGGATTGAATGATTGGATGATTCTGAAAGTGAGGAGAAGATCCCCTATTTATAGGAAAAATTTCATGTAAAACATTAAATGAACTTTGTTGTTTGACATTGTACGCCGGCAGTTATGGATCCTATGCCGACGGCTTACAGGCGGCGTATCTTCGAATTATCCTTTGTGCAGGCAGTGCACTGGCAGCCTTCAATATTAGTTACACATGTAGGCCGCTTCTACGCCAGCGGCTTATATATAGATCTAGCCGGCTTATCTGGTCAGAAATGAAGCGTTGCATCAATTTTGCTCGAACGCTGTCCCTAAGCCGGCGGCTTAGGCACCGGCATAGACACTCCAACATATTTGTCTCTTCAATTTCCTCCAAGCGTTTAATATCTTCATGTCGCTTTAGATCTATGATGTATGCTGCCTCAACGCCGGCGGCTTAAGTGCCGGCTTATAATGTAACTCCTTCAAAGCTGGTGATGTTTCATTCTGGCTGCCGGCCTTCATGTACGCTGGCTTTCATCTTCTACGCGAGCTTTGAGGCGGCTTTGAGTGTTTGAATTATGCTGGCAAAGCTGGCAGTGCTGCAACGGCCTTGGATGTAAGCCGTTGAACGCCGGCGGCTTTGAATGTGAATTGCCGGCCTTGACTTCAATTTTTCCTATTTTCGATTCAAATTCTCTTGTTTTGATTTCTTTATCCAAATTAGTCCTGAAACATAAAATTTAATCAAAACAAATATCCATTCTAGCTCTTTTGATCATCAAGATTTGTATAAAATATGATCTTATCAATTCCCCCACACTTGAACTTTTGCTTGTCCTCAAGCAAAATGAAGAATAAAATGAAATCTCTTTATAGATAGTACAATTTTCCAATTTAATCTCAATTTCTTTAACTTGTTTTTCTTGTATCTACTCTAACCATACCAATTTCTTGCAATTAGAGTACTATAATCAAAATTTAGGAGTTAATCCAAACAAAACAAGTTTTAATCTCAACTTTTAACAAAGGAACATTCTATTCAAAAGCAAATACTCAATCCACTAAGGAAAAATACTCATTTAAACTTCATTAGATTTCTAGCTTATATATATTCTAAGTAACACAAAATGAAAGCATGTGGTATCTACTTTTTCCTTAGAATTTCTCCTTCTTTATTATAAGTCTCCTTCCTTTGCATATTTTGCATTCATTTTTCTTTTTCTTTCTCAAGCATTTATTTTCTTTTTGGGAGGTTTTTGCCTCCATCTTTTTGTTTTTCAAAGCTCATGAATTGAACTTTTGCCATTCTTCCCTTCTCGTTACAGTGAGTTCATTGAGTCGGCACATCCCAGGCTCATCACCTAAGTGACCAGGTTTCAAAATACCCCTAAGAACTCTTCCTCACTTTAACATTCAAGTTCAGATAGTCATAACTCAAAATTTCAAGTCAGAAGAGTAGTGGCTATGCTTGTCTTATTCTTTTTGAATGCAATAACAATATCAAAGACTTATTTTTATGAAGGATCACTAAATTTAAAAGTTTTTTCTACCTCTTTCACCAAGTGTTAAAATTCAAAGAATATATATAAACTAAAATTTCCAAGAAGTAGACATGTTTATTTTTCACAAAAAGACTCGACCAGCTCTTAAATTTCCAATTCCAAAGTTAAAAATAAAGTAAACTTGTTCCTTAAGGATTTTACAACTTAATTTTAACTTAGTAAACCAATCACAACAGCAGGTGAGTAAGATACTTTCACAAGTTAATTTCATTGATTTTCATTCTTTGCTTTACTATCTCAAATTTGAAGAGATTTTTGAAAAAATTTTGGCATAATTTCCTCATGATTTGCTTTCAAATCAAAAATACAAGGTGGAGATTTTCCAATATAAATAACAGCAACAGTCAACAGATCATATTCATCACTTCAACACTTCTTGCAATTCTATCCCTCCCTCCACACTTCAACCAAACAGTGTCCTCACTGTTTTGCAACAAATAAAAACATAGGAAAGGAATAAAAATTAAATTGGATACTTCCCTGAAGTCAGTTGATTCATAGTTATCAAAATTTGCATTGCAAGTGAGTTTGCTTTGCTTGTTTCCTGTAATCACTACAAAAGAAAAACAAAAACAAAAAAATAAAAGCAGAAAAAATAAGAAAAGAGGAGTTCACCCATAGGAACTTAGGTACTCAATAGATATACAGGCCAATAACAATAAAAATAAAAACAATAAAGCTCAAATTGAGAGCTAGCAGGGTCTCTAGCTCTCTGGCTCTGGGCTCTGTCTGCTGCTGCCCTCAGGAGTGTGTCTCTTAGTGTCTCTTAGGCTGGCTATCTGTGTGTGCTCTGAACTGAGCCTATCTGAGTGAGGTAACTTAGATGAAGTCTGGTAGGTCATGCTATCCCCTGTCTCTAGGCTAATGCAGCAAATAGCCGTCTTCAACGCCTCAAAGATAGTCTTCCTAAATTTCTTGTTCTTTTTCTTTTCCTTCTCTTGACTATCTCTAAGCTCCTGACTCTGGCGCTTCAGCTCCTCAACATCCAGCCTAAGCTGGTCCATGCCGTATGCTGATGAAGTGCCTGCAGGAGGAGGAGGAGCGGATATGGATGGCATCTCAAATGGGGCATCTCCAGGAAAGATATCCTGGATATCGACCTCCTCTAATACCGGTGGCTGTGCTGGCCTGGGGTTTTTTAGCAATCCCCAGCCTTTAAATGGTGCAGATGTAATCCTCTTGCACTCAAACACCTCGTCATCCTATGGAGGCTCAAAAATGTTCATCCCCTTCAATAACCGAGTAATGTAGCCTCCACAACCCAAACCTCGAGTCCTCGTGTCCTCCGCTTGTCGGTATATAAAATTCGCCACCTCCACCTCGAGATCAATCCTGTAGCCTCTAATAAGGCTAAACAGGTAAAACATGTCGAATGTAGTCACCTTGCTGTGACTCGTCTTCTTGCAACTTAAGGTGTGTGCAGCAATATGGTGGAGCAGCTTGTGCTCGACAGCATGGAATGTCGTGGCCAGTGACTTGGATGGGACAAAATGCTCATTTGATATCCCAGGACCAACTAGGTGGAACCAATAAGCCTCCTGTGTCATGTCAGCTGGCCAACTGTTGGGCAAATTCTTGTTTACTTCCTCACTATCATACAGTCCCATAATGTGGCCTATCTGCTTCAATTTCACCTCCCTGATCTGTCCATAGGCCTGGAACTGGAAAGTGGACTCCTCTCGGTCTGGGATTATTTTCACTGTGGACAAGAACTCTATCGTCAAGTTCTTGTATGCCGGCTCCTAAAGGTGAAACAGTCTGAGCCATGCTGGATCTTGAATAATCTCCCTTATTCTATCTACCATCCTGAACTCATCCAGCAGGCACCAGTCTAAGTACTGGATATTCAACAAGTCATTCTTGATAAGCCTCTTCTTTCTGTCTTTTGCATACTGCTGACTAGACAGCAGATTTTGGTTCTCTGAACCAGATGTAGAGGCATCTGTAGACCTTGGTCTCTTTTGTCTTGGAGCCATTCCTACAAATATTTTGAAGTCAATTAGTATTAAGGAATGCACAACATTAATGCAATTCCATTTGATGCCTAAGACATGATTTAGAACAATTTTGATATCAAGGCATATGACTAAATGAAGCTAATCAATCAATGAATTGCATGGATCATTTTACACTTGCACAATACAATTAAAGCTGGCAGCCTTGGCTTGCCAGCTCAGAATTGAAAGTTAGAATTTTGAAATTTTCAAACAGAAATGTTTTTCAAAAAAATTTCCTTTAAAGTTCCAAAAACATTTTCATATAGAATTTCTATCAAATTTGAGCACAATTCCAAATTCCAAATTCAATTCAAGCAATTTTAAGCACAATGTAATAATTTAAGCTGCTAACTAATATGAAAACAATCTAATCCAGCAATTGTTCCATCAATTTATAAAAACCCCAAATTTCAAAATTTCAAACTGTTGGGAATTTACGATCCAAATCTGAATCGTACAGCGGAAAATCATTTTTTTTTTTAATTCCCAATCGGATCCAAGAGCTCCAATTAAATCAGAAAGAAAGGGAATCGTGTTATACCTTTTTTGTCTTGATGATGGGATCAAAGGAGATGCAGATTACACCAACTCCCTCTACCGGTATCCACACGAATGAGTTGGATCTTCGTGTGTGCTAGCACGTCGAAAAAGTTTCGACCTTTGGGAATCCCTCACAATCTCCTTTTAGGTTACGAAATTTCTTTCTAAAATGACGGCCAGCGTCAGATTATTAAAAAAATAACCTAGTGGAGAATATATATAGTGATATATATATAAGGGTTATGTCTCTTTAAATTACCCTAAACGAATTAGGGTTTATGTAGAAAAACATATATATCCTTATTATCCAAATTTATTTATTTGTTAATTTTAATCTAATTAAAATCGACAAATAAATAATTAATCAATTCCCAATACGATTATCGAAGATCCATTTTATTCATTCTTTGTGTGTGACCCTGTAGGTTCATTTAAAATTGGTAGTAGCTCTTAAACATTCTTTTAGGACTACAAGACATAATTGGTCTCTAGCAAGACATTATGTCTACCCAATTTTAGTGAAGATCGATGATCCGACTTTACCTACTAACAGTTAGTTATTCAGTCCTTTTGTTACACGATATCTTATAATCAAACATAAGGTATAGATCAAAACACTCTTATATTGTCTAATTACTTATTTCTTGAATCTAGAGTTTGACTGACTTAAACAAATGATATTGATAACTCTTTATCAATTCATTCGAGCATAGCCATGCATTTCTCAGTCTTACTCATCAAGAGGCCTGATAGATATCTCTCTCAAATTAATGAGATGAACAAATCCCTTTACTAACACTCACATTCCTCTATATAACATATTGCATACCCAAGTTTATTCTTACAATCATCCGATCAAAGATGATGAAGAGATGAATCAAAACATGGAAACTGCTATATAGGAATCCATGGTGCCATTAGGTCAAACGACTAAAATAACATTGTAAATAAGAATACTTATTGCATTGATCCATACAGTATTCTTATAGTTGGTCAATCCAATACAATACACTCCTGTTTGTATCTATGTGCTGAATTGATATCCCATATCCATGATCAGTAAAACTTGATCATCATACAGCAATCATACTAGTCTTAATTCATTATCATTCCACATAATAAGTGACTAGGGATAATTTAGAATAAAGTAAAGTCACATACTTTAACGACATAAGGTATAACTAAATATTCAAGGAATAACATTACCAAAGTAAATAGGCCAAAAATAACTTTGATAATTAAAATGACTTGATAACAAACATACAAATGATAAAGAATCCATATTGCGTAGGGCACATCACTAGCACAAACACCCCCAAATCTCAAGAACCCTAGTTTTTCAATCTAAGCAGCAATCATGAATCAACACATCATGGCTTACAATTTCATTGTGTGGAACCGAAATCTTCCTTCAATAGCATATCAAAGTCATTCAAGCAATCAATTTCATCAATAACCGATATCAAAATCAAAGACAATAATCAAACCCAAATCGAGAGATTCTTACAAACAATGCAGTATAACGAATTTGAACAAAGGATTTAGTGCAGAGATTATTGAAAACTTACTTGGTAGATGGACTAACCACAATGGATTGATGAATGAGGGGTGAAACTTGTTGATTGAGAATGAGAGAGGGAGAACAAGGATGAGAGAATGGAAAAGAGAGAGAGGATTTGTACCTGTTATAAGCTTCTGCAGCACTTACGCCGGCATTTCTGCAATGTACGCTGGCGGCTTACAGCCAGCATAAATAGAAAAATCACATACCGAGAGCTCAAAGCTGGCCGCTTATCCATTTACACTACCGGCTTAAGTGGAGCCGGCGGCTTTAAATCCCAGATGCCAGCCTTGATCGGGAATTTGCAGAAACCAATAAATCTGCAACATACGCCGGCACTAAGCCGACGGCCTTCACCTTCCCTTGCCGGTGTAAATTTTGTACTCAAACGCTAGCATGTAAGCCGGCGGCCTAGACCTTTCCCAAGCCGGCCTCTTTTGCGGTGCTCACCTACTCCTTTACGCCGGCCTAAAGATGGCAGCATTGAGCCGGCCTTTCTTGTTTTCTCAGAGCTTGCTCAAGGCTGGCAGCCCTGAGCAAGCCTTCAGTGTTTCCTTTTTTTTTTTTTCAAATATCACCTGCCACACTAATAGCTAAGTTAGTAAAAACAAAACAAAACAAATAAAAAATATTCTAAAATTAGACATGGGTTGCCTCCCAAGAAGCGCTTAGTTTAAAGTCGCTTAGCCCGACTTTCCTGACCTTATCATGGTTCTTTGAGATTCATGACAGTAGTAGTACTGTCAAGATTTTCCCCTTCAAAATAATGTTTGAGCAGTTGCCCATTCACTTTAAAAGTCCGATCATCCTCAGTTTTTAATTCCACCGTTCCATATGGAAAAACTCTTGCAATTTCAAACGGTCCCGACCATCTTGACCGTAATTTTCCAGGAAACAACTTCAAACGAGAATTGTAAAGTAAAACTTTTTGTCCAGGAAAAAATTCTCATTTGATGATGTTTCTATCATGCCATTTCTTTGCTCGTTCCTTATAGATACGAGCACTTTCAAATGCCTCATTTCTCCATTCTTCCAGCTGATTCAATTGGAGCAATCTGTTTTTACCTGCAGCTTTTTCATCAAAGTTAAGAAATTTTATGGCCCAATATGCCTTGTGCTCAAGTTCTACAGGAAGATGACATGATTTACCAAAAACAAGCATATATGGGGACATTCCAATAGGGGTTTTAAAAGCAGTCCTGTAAGCCCATAATGCATCATCTAATTTTGAAGACCAATCTTTTCTTGATGCATTAACAGTTTTTTCCAAAATCCTTTTTATCTCCCTATTGGAAACTTCAACTTGCCCACTTGTTTGTGGATGATAGGGGGTAGTCACTTTATGTGTAACACCATATTTTGCCAAAAGTTTTTCAAATTGCCTGTTACAAAAATGAGACCCCCCATCACTAATTATAGCTCTGGGCACACCAAATCTGGTAAAAATATTCTTTTTCAAAAATTTCAAAACTACTCGGGCATCATTTGTTTGTAAAGCAACAGCTTCCACCCATTTTGAAACGTAATCAACTGCCACAAGTATGTATTTATTTGAAAAAGATGAGGGAAAAGGACCCATAAAGTCAATCCCCCAAACATCAAAAAGCTCAATTACCAGAATATTGTTTTGTGGTAATTCATGCCGTTTAGAAATGTTACCTGTCTTTTGACATTGAGCACATGACATAATGAAATTCCTGCAGTCACGAAACAAGTTAGGCCAATAAAATCCAGATGATAACACTTTTGCTGCAGTCCTTTGAACACCAAAGTGTCCCCCTGCTTCTCTTGAATGACAGTGTTCTAAAATGCTAAGCTGATCAGATTCAGGTACACATCTTCTAATTATTTGGTCAGCACATTTTTTGAACAGATATGGTTCATCCCAAAA
Organism: Combretum micranthum; assembly: GCA_024138025.1. Lineage (NCBI taxonomy): Eukaryota > Viridiplantae > Streptophyta > Magnoliopsida > Myrtales > Combretaceae > Combretum > Combretum micranthum. The sequence continues at coordinate 662,947 of JAMXBD010000649.1, forward strand.
ATAGTATTTTACATCATGCAAAAACTTTTTCTTTTGAGGATAAAAACCATATGGGATAATCTTACTAACCAAATAATTCACAATATCAGCATACCATGGCAAATCTAGAATCTCTACTGCATGCAATTGTTCATCAGGGAACCTCATTGATGGGAATGTCTAAACTATCAGATTCAAGTCTAGACAAATGGTCAGCAATAACATTCTCAGTTCCCTTTTTATCTTTAATTTCAAGATCAAATTCTTGCAGTAGTAAAACCCATCTAATCAACCTAGGTTTTGCATCAGCTTTAGCAAACAAATACTTGAGAGCTGCATGGTCAGTGTATACTACCTTTAGAACCTATCAGATAAGGCCTAAATTTATCACATGCAAAGATAACAGCTAAAAGCTCTTTCTCAGTAGTGGCATAATTTCTCTGGGCCTCATTTAGTGTTCTACTTGCATAGTATATAACATGAAAGATCTTACCTCGTCTCTGACCAAGTACCGCTCCAACTGCAAAGTCGCTGGCATCACACATGAGTTCGAAAGGAAGCTCCCAGTCTGGCGCAATGATTACTGGTGTAGAAATGAGCTTTTCCTTTAATAATTGAATGCCTGCAAACATTTGTCATCAAAATTGAACACCGCATCTTTTTCCAGAAGGTTGCAAAGAGGTTTGGAAATTTTGGAGAAGTCCTTGATGAATCGTCTGTAGAAGCCAGCATGTCCAAGAAAACTTCTGACTCCTTTAACAGTCGTGGGTGGTGGTAACTTCTCAATAATCTCCACTTTGGCTTTATCCACTTCAATTCCTCTCGCAGAAATTTTGTGACCCAACACTATCCCTTCTCTAACCATAAGTGGCATTTTTCCCAATTCAGATCAGATTGGTATCTTTGCATCTTTGTAGAACCGAGGCTAAATTCTCAAGACAAAGATCGAATGACTTTCCAAAGACTGAAAAATCATCCATGAAATCTCGATAAAATTCTCAAGCATATCAGAGAATATAGCCATCATACACCTCTGAAATGTAGCAGGTGCATTGCAAAGTCCAAAGGGCATTCTCCTAAAGGCAAATGTGCCATAGGACAAGTGAATGTTGTTTTCTCTTGATCATCGGGTGCAATAGAAATCTGATTGTATCCAGAATATCCATCAAGAAAACAGTAATAATCATGCCCTGCAAGTTTCTCCAACATCTGATCAATGAAGGGAAGTGGAAAGTGATCCTTTCGGGTGGCATCATTCAACTTCCTGTAATCAATACAAACTCTCCACCCAGTCACAGTACGAGTAGGAATCAATTCATTTTGCTCATTCTTCACTACAGTCATACCACCTTTCTTTGGCACTACTTGAACCGGACTAACCCATTTACTATCAGAGATAGGATAGATGATACCTGCGTCAAGTAGCTTCAAAACTTCTTTCTTGACAACTCTTTAAGTGTCGGGTTAAGTCTCCTTTGTGGTTGAACTGTAGGTTTACACTCAGCTTCCATAAGAATTTTGTGAGTGCAAATCATAGGGCTAATACCCTTAATGTCAGCAATGGTCCATCCGATTGCTTCTTTGTGCTTTTTCAACACTTCAATCAACTGTTGTTCTTGTTCTTTGTCAATGCAGATGAAATGATGATTGGCAAAGTATCGCCAATTCCAAGAAAAGCATACTTCAGATGGTCAGGAAGTGGTTTAGTTCCAAGGTCGGTGGCTTTCAAAGGAACTTGCTTCTGCTCATTTGTACCCAAAGATTCATAATATCTGGTTTTGATCATTGGTACATCTTCCAGTATTTCTTCATCCTCTTCATCATCACTCCAATTGTCCACGTCTCTCAAGACGGACTCCATAGTCTCCACACCAGTTTGTTCCTCAAGTGATTCAGAAACCAGCTCATCAATGGTATTGATGGTGTAACAGGCATCAGTATCATCAAATTTCTTCATTGCCTCATAGACATTGAAAGTAACCTGTTCATCCATCACCCGTAATGTAAGCTGCCCTTGTTCCACATCAATTAGTGCTTTTCCTGTTGCAAGGAACGGTCTGCCCAAGATCATGGGAACTTCCCTATCTTCATCCATGTCTAAACTACAAAATCCACAGGGAAAAAGAATTTGTCAACTTTAACTAGGACATTTTCCACAATACCCCTAGGGTATTTTACACTTCTATCAGCAAGTTGCAAGTTACATGTGTATCCTTGCAATCTCCAAGTCCTAGTTTTTTAAATACCGATAAAGGCATTAAGTTGATACTTGCACCAGAATCAATTAAAACTTTATCAAAATAACAATCACCAATGGTGCAAGGAACAGTAAAACTTCCCTGATCTCGAGTTTAGTGGGCAGACTGGGTGTTTGTTTCTGTAGGATCATGGAACATTCTCCAGTGAGTATCACATTTCCATCAATCTTCCTCTTGTTGATAGCAATTCTTTGATGAATTTGGCATAGGAAGGCATTCCTTGAATCACTTCTAAGAATGGAATGTTGATGTGCAGCTTCTTGAAAACATCCAGGAATTTTGAAAATTGCTCATCAAGTTTTGTTGCTTTAATCTTCCTGGAAAAGGGACGGGAGGAACATATGATTTCACCTCAGGTGGTTTTTGAATAGTATCCTCCACCTTTCGTTTCCCTTTGTTGTTTTGTGGTGGAATTTCCTCTTGATCTTTCTCATGATCTTTGATAGTCTCCTCAACTGGAGCAATCTCCTTACCACTTCTCAGTGTGATTGCATTTACAGACTTGGGATTCTCCTCCGTGTTGCTTGGTAAAGACCCAGATGGTCTATTACTCACTTGTTGTGCAAGTTGATGGAGCTTCCCTTGCAAATCTTGAATGATTGCATTCTGATTGTTGAGTGAGTTTGTTGTTGTACAATGAAATCCCTCAGTAATGCATCAGTGGATGATTGAATTTGCTGTTGAGGTGGGCATTTCTTACAAATCCTTGTCCTTGAAAACCAGGTGGTGGCTTTAGAACATTGGCATCATTCCGATATGAAATTGGATGATTTCGCATATTCGGATGATATGTGTTTCCAAAATTACCCTTTTGGAAATTTCCCACATAATTGAGCTGCTCATCATTTGAAGATGATCCATGCGGACACTCAAAAGAGGAGTGTGGTCCTGAGCAAATCTCACAACAAAACACTTGTTGTTTTTTATTGGAAGTATTTGTAGTTGTGAGTTTACTTACTTGAGTGATGAGGGTTGCCATTTGAGCCTTGAGTTGTGATATATCTTCTTTGTCTTCCAAAGATGCTACTTTAGATCTTGTTCTTTCACAACTCCAATTATGAGCAGCGAAGCTAATTCTTCAATAATCTCACTAGCTTCCTCATATGTTTTCCCATCAGTGATCCACCCGATGTAGCATCTACTAAGACCTTAAAGCTTCATCAAGACTGAGGTAGAAATTTTCAATTAGTAGATTATCGGGTAAACCATGGTGTGGACATTTTCTGACCGCCTCTTTGAATCTTTCCCAAGCATCATATAATGATTCTCCAGGGAATTTGGTGAAGTTGGAAATTTCATTTCTAATCTCCTTGCTGGAGGGAAAAATCTCTTCAGAAACTTCTTTGTCAGATCATTCCATGTAGTGATCGAATCTGGAGGTTGGGAATTGTACCATGCCAAAGCTTTATCCCTAAGAGAAAAAGGGAAAAGCTGAAGTCGGATGACTTCGTTTCTTACACCATTAAGTTTGACAGTGTTAGTGTATTGAAGAAATTTGGCAAGGTGTTCATTTGGCGTCTCATTCGGATATCCTCCAAATTGATGTGACTCAACCATTTGAATCAGGGACGGTTTAAGCTCAAAGTTGTTAGCCTCTATAGTGGGCATTCGTATGGCAGGATCTTGAATAGTAGGTATGTCACGACCCATTGGGTACCCTAAACGTAACAGTCCGCCACATGCCATATAAGATTCCCGAATTACCACCTTAGTCTTTCGAGAGTCTCATATAGATGTAAGGCATACCTTTACAACAATAGAGTACAAGTCCGAATGGAGATAAAAGCTTAATTTGGCATGCATAGGCAGTAGGATATAATTCATGAAACATAAATAAATATTACAAATTAAGGGGCATTCCCCCGTAAAAGAATATTTAACGGTCTATTACAGTCATCCAAGTCTTAGAAGTTTTCTATGGAAGTCTAATACAGAAATTACAACTTCTAGGGAAAACTCCTAGCTTCGGTACCTGTTCAGCCGGGTCACGTCGCCTAAGCCACAAATGGGTAAGCTGCAAAAGGAATGGACTGTAGGGACGTAAGCTAACTAGCTTAGTGAGTGTAATCTCCCACAATAACATTTATGCCACAACAATTCAGCCAAGTTATTAATCAAGCAAGTGTATGCATCAAACACATGAGTTCAACATACATATAACCAACCGGAAATCATATGTGGATGGAATTGCACCCTCCATCCCGGGTTAGCAGATTAATGACTACTGCGGTACTAACAATATCCCGTTTATGGTTCACGGCTAACCAACGATTATTCGATGTCGTTTATGGTTCACGACTAACCTACGATTATTCGATGTCGTTTATGGTTCACGACTAACCTACGATTATTCGATGTCGTTTATGGTTCACGACTAAGCTATAAATGCTAATGCTCCTTCCCCTTGTGATATGCACATGTCAATTTAGCATTAGTCCAAGTAGTCGATTAAGCCATTTTACTTAGGCGATCAAACAATTTTTCAGACAATCCATCATAGCTAACTACACAACCAAAGTTTAACACCCGGTTTTGATATTCTTAATTTGAGTTCTCACATCATCATCAACATATAATTTCCCATCATTCCCCATTATTCATATTCCATTCAATTGTCCTACATTCTAGTGCACTTCTTTACAAGCACATACAATAAATGAATCGGGAAGAAAAACTCACTCCGCCATTGGTACACCTGTCTTCTAGTAATAATAGTCCGGAGGCAAAGAATCACCGTCCACGGGTTCACCTATTCATATAAGAAATACCCTAATAAGTATTCTACCAACTTAAGACACTAAAACTCTAAGAAAACTTAGTGAAACCGAAATCGCGTCATTTTTGAAGTTCCGTTTTAAAATGGCCATAATTTGGTCGTTTTAAGTCGGAATTTCGCAAATTTTATACCGATTTCTATCTACTTTGGAAGAGCTTTCTAAATATGAAGTTTAAATCAAGTTTTGAAAATATCTAATCCTCAGAATTGAGGGATCAGATCTGTACAGCGGGTTTATTGATTCCAAAAATGCGGTTTTCATGAATGCATTTGAGATTCCTAAGTATAAAATGATACTAAATGCAATGGTAATGATTTTCCTTATCATGAATGTCATGATGTGAACTTTAATGAGTATATGTTCTCATAACTCTTTAGATTTAAAGAATTTTAAAATAAACTTTTCTTAGAAACCATTTTATACTAACGTTTAGTAAGTGAATTTACTACACTTGACCACACCTACATATTACAAGGATTTTCTTTAAAAAAACTCTACTTTGTTTAAAGAAATTTTGACCCTTATATTATTTATATCCTAAGGCCTTTATTTCTTTAATAAAATTCACATTTATAAACTTTTAAGTGGGTCTTTTACTATGGGGTTTCCAAAAATCCGAATTTAGAAATTTCCACTTTCAAGTTGATTCCTTTGAGAAAAATATAATTTATACCCAAAACTTTAAGTATTTATTATACTTATACCCTAAGGACTTCATTTATTTAAGAAAATATCATTTTTGAAGTTGGAAAAATAGTGTTTTCTAACCCTACATCCATTATTACGAATTTTGTCTACATGACTTTTAGCTCAAAACTTCTATGGACTTCATTTCTTGTTTCCAACATTTTCTTTAGTAAAAACTCATTTAGATCCATGAAAAGTATTGCTAAACATTATCTATTACCTATAGGCTTTATTTCTCTTGTAAAATATATGTTTAGAAGTTGATAAAAGTGTTTTTTACCTAGGTTTTCAAAGTCATCCGAATTTACACAAGTGTGTTTCTTGAAAAGTGTTTTCCTTTTTGACTTTATTATCTTATCTAACCATAGATCTATATACTAAAAAGGTTATTTACTAAAGAAAAAGCATTAAAGACTATTAATGCACATAGACACAAAATAATAATGAAACTTTAAATGCCCACATGATTATGAGTAGTAAAATGATAGATCTATTATTCCATATGCTCAAATGAGTTTTGAAAACATAAAACTATATTTTTCTAAAAGATCTTTGGTTTAAAAACACTTTTTGTTTGAGGAACATAAAGCTTTTGGTATGAAAGCTTCTTTAAAAGTTAGATCCACTTTGTAATGGTTCGGTATTCTTGTCTTGATATCTCATTGTCCCTACCAAAAGATCATGGGGACACTTGGTTGAAATATCCAAGAATTACTTAGCCATAACAAAGATCTAAGGATAGAAAGGGTAAAAGGCTTACTTACTTGAAGTGGAATGGAGATGTAAAGAGGAAATGGAAGTTTTGTGTGTGGGGGGGGAGCCTCTAAACTTTCGGCCAAGAGGGAAATGGGGAGAGAAAATGAGAGCTTTTACACTTTGAAAAAGTTGTGAAAATGAAAGAATGAAGAGAGAGAGAGAAAAAAAGTAGTATATATATAAGTTGGAATTAGGTTAAATGAAGAAGGAAGATTTCAAATTGGAGCAGGGAGGGGGGGGGGGGGGGGGGGGGGGGGGGGGGGGGGGGGGGGGGGGGGGGGGGGGGGGGGGGGGGGGGGTCACTGTCATAAATTGAAATGAATTTTAGAGGAAAAAGCATGGAAGAAAGGAGTTGATTTGAGTGATGGTAGGAGTTAGAGTTGTAGAGTGTGCTAATAGGTAGATAGGTGGTACTTTATGAATAGTGAGGAATAGTTGACAAGACAATTTAATTTCGGTAGTAATGAAATACGAAAAAAAGGCTATAACTGTATTTTTCATAAACCGGAAAATTATGAAAAATATATTTTTGAAATCCTTATTTTATTTCGGTTCAAATGAGTACTCATAAGTAATTTTTGAAATTCTAGTTCCGGGGCACGTTTTTCTATAATGGGTCTCGGGATGACCCGGAATTGAAATTTTCTTAAAATCTGATATTTTCTTGGTTTGAAATATAATAGAACTATATATTTTAAATTTTCTTATAAAAGTTTCTTAATTGGAAACCGAGGAAAAGCCGGAATTAGGGTTCCTAGTTCTCACTCAGACTTGAGCTATTCCGGTTTAGGGTTTTGGTTTCCGGTTCTAGGGTTATCTTGGCTACTTGAAAAACCGGGGTTTACAACCTACCCACCTTAAAAGAGTTTTGTCCTCAAAACTGAACTGACGTACCTTGATTCTCAAACAACTCGGGGTATTTCCTTCGGATTTCCTCTTCGGCTTCCCAAGTGCTTCCTCAGAAGTGTGGTTTCTCCACAATACTTTAACATATAATCTCTTTATTCCGAAGCTTCTGAGTCTTCTTATCCAAGATTTCTACTGGATGCTCTTCGTAGGTGAGATTTTCCTTTAACCGAATGGGTTCCAACTCCACTATCCGCTCAGGGTCAGGTACATACTTTCTTAACACTGACACGTGGAACACATTATGAACTCCCGACAAATTGGCGGTAGGCTAGCCGATAGGCCAAATCTCCCACTCTTTCCAAGATCTCAAAGGTCCAATATACCTTGGGCTTAATTTCCCTTGAGCCCGCATCTCTTTATGCTCTTGATTGGGTTTATCTTCAAATAGACATGGTCGCCTACTTGAAATTCCAGTTCTCTTCTCTTCAGATCAGCCCAACTCTTTTGTCTGTCTTGAGCCTCTTTCATTTTCTGTTGAATAACCCGGACTTTATCAGCTGCTTCTGAACCAATTCAGGACCAATAGCTAGCTTTTCCACATCATCCCAAAACAGAGGGGACCTACAACGCCGTCCATATAAGGCTTCGTATGGTGGCATCTGAATGGTTGAGTGGTAGCTATTGTTATAGGCAAACTCGATTAGGGGTATATGATTATCCCAACTTCCTTTGAATTCCAATATGCAAGCCCTTAACATGTCCTCTAAGGTCTGAATGGTTCGCTCAGACTGTCCATCTGTCTGAGGATGGTAGGCAGTACTGAAATGCAACTTGGTGCCTAGGCTCTTTTGTAGGCTCGTCCAGAACTTCGAAACAAACCTTGGATCCCGATCTGAAATGATTCCCGCTGGAATACCATGGAGTCGCACAATTTCTTGATGTATCCTAGCCAATTTGTCCAACGAATAGGTCATATTAATTGGTAGGAAGTGTGCTGACTTCGTCAAACGATCCACTATTACCCAGACTGCATCACATCCAGTGGTGTCCTCGGGAATCCACACACAAAGTCCATTGAAATTTGATCCCACTTCCATTCGGGGATAGGTAGTGGCTTTAATAATCCTGGCCGTTGATGTTCCACTTTGACTTGCTGACACGGCGCACTTCATAACATAATGCCACATCCCTCTTCAATCCATTCCACCAATAGTGGCTTTTTATGTCCTGATACATTTTTGTACCTCCCGGATGCACAGTGTAACCGGAGTTGTGAGCTTCGCTCATGATCTCTTTTCTCAATTCTTCATCTTCCGGTACACAATCTTCCTTTCATTCTAACCACCTCTTCATCATCCAGGGTAAAGTCACTATACTTCCCTTTGAGCACTTCTTCTTTGATCTTCCTTATCGCCTCATCATATCTTTGGGCTTCTTTAATCCTGTCGATCAAGGTGGGTTCCATAACCAAATTTGCTATCTCCACTTCGACATCTTGCCCTACGAATTCAATTCTTAACCTTTCGAATTCCTTTATAGCTCTTTTTGCTCTGTGATTAGGCCTGCCACTTCTCCATAATTCTTTCTGCTCAAGGCGTCAGCCACAGCATTTACCTTTCCCGGGCAGTAATTTATTCCCAAGTCATAGTCCTTTATGAGTTCCAACCACCGTCTCTGCCTCATATTTAACTCCTTTTGTGTGAACAAGTATTTGAGACTCTTATGATCTGTGTACACTTCACACCTTTGTCCATACAAATAATGTCTCCATAACTTCAAGGCAAAAACCACAGCGGCCAACTCCAAATCATGTGTTGGATAGTTCTGTTCATGAGGCCTTAATTGCCTGGAGGCATAGGCAATGACTTTTCCCTCTTGCATCAGTACACATCCGAGGCCATTCCTAGAGGCGTCACTATGCACTGTAAGGCTTTTCGGGTCGGGCAATACCAAAATTGGAGCTGATACTAAGCGCCGTTTCAACTCTTGGAAACTTTGCTCCCTCTTATCTGTCCATTCGAATTTCTCATTCTTTTGCGTCAGTTGAGTCAGAGGTTTGGCAATCTTGGAGAAATCCTTTACAAACTTGCGGTAATAACCAGCCAAACCTAGGAAGCTTCTCACTTCGGTCACCGTTTCGGGCTGTTTCCAATCCACTACGCTTTGATCTTTTCGGGGTCAACGATATTCCATCTCCCGTCACTACATGTCCAAGGAAAGATATCTTATCCAACCAAAAATCGCACTTAGATAGCTTGGCGTACAATTTATTTTCTCTTAAGGTTTGTACGCCATCCTTAGGTGCTCCTCATGTTGTTCCTGGTTTTGGAATAGATCAAAATATCATCTATGAACACGATTACACACTTATCCAAGAGGGTTTGTAAACTCGGTTCATAAGGTCCATAAATGCAGCAGGTGCATTGGTTAACCCAAATGGCATCACCAAGAACTCAAGTGCCCGTACCGTGTACGAAAGGCTGTCTTAGGCACATCTTCGGCTTTATTCTCAATTGGTGATAACCCGAGCGCAAATCAATGCGCGAGAACACACTCGCCCCTTGAAGCTGATCAAAGAGGTCATCAATCCTCGGAAGGGGGTATCGATTTTTGATGTGACTTTATTCAACTCCCGATAATCGACATAATCTCATAGACCCGTCCTTCTTCTTTACAAACAACACCGGTGCGCCCCATGGCGACACGCTGGGTCTTATGAATCCTTGATCCAAAAGCTCCTGCAATTGGGTTTTAATTCCTTCAATTCCACCGGAGCCATCCGGTATGGTGCCTTTGATATCGGCTCTGTACCTGGAGCTAGAGTGATTTCAAAATCAATCTCTCTTTTTGGTGGTAAACCGGGTAAGACTTCAGGAAATACATCTTCAAACTCATTTCACGGGTATGTCCTCTTTTCTCCTTCTCCTCTCTAATCCAGGCATCTTCTATTGGCACAATTTCCTCATCTTCCATCATTAGTTCGAAGGAGCTTAACCCGTAATCTCTTCGCACCATGATCTCTCCAAGGAAGTCTACTCTCTCCTTCCTGTGGTCATCAAAACTTATCATCTTTCTTTGACAGTCCACAATGGCTTTAACCTTACTTAGCCAATTCATCCCAAGGATAACTTCATATTTACTCATCTCCAAGACTATCAAATCGCTTGCTGAGATGTCCTTGGATTTCTAGCAAACAATCCTTTATTATCTCTCGGGTCGACACAACACTACCTGTGGGTGTCTTAATCCTTAAGGTTGTGGTTGTCATGGCTATGGGTAGACCAAGCTGCTTAGCCAAGCTGGTAGTGATAAAGGAGTGGGTTGCTCCCGTATCAAACAACACATAAGCTTCATTCCCATTTACTCCTATGCGTCCTGTTACCATAAACATTTATCACTACTTGGTCCTAATCACTCAACAGCTATCTATTCCAGGGTTTCCAGATTTCAACTTTTCCTCTTTCACAGTTTTAAATTTTCCTTTTTAAAACTTGCTAAGAAAACAAAGAACTTTATCTAAAAAGGAACTTGTTACTAACCTGTCACTAAGCCGCCATCTACATCGGTCTTGGTCCAGCGCGGCCAGCTCCATGCCTTCCTCCTCATCATCCTCGATCATCCATTGGCCTTCAAAGTTATACAGCCGCATCCCATGCATGGCCGAGGCTGCACGGTTTCCACTTTTGCTACCGGACCTTTGGGTGTTATCATTTCCGGATTTCCATAAGGCCGGGTAGTCCCACTTTTCCGTTGAGGGCACTCGGAGGTTACATGGCCCTTTTCCTTGCAAAGGTAGCAGGTTATAGCCATCTTCTTTGGGCAAGCATAAACCAGATGACCTGCTCGCCACAAAAGAAACACTTGCCCTTCAGCTGGGGGCATTGTCTTGGGTAGTGGCTTCCTTTGCACTTCCAACAAGAAATGTTGGACTTGGTTTGGTTGAACTTCCCACCAGGATTATCCTTAATACCATGGTAGGCTTGAATCTTTTCCCTCTATAGCTGAGCTGGAGGCGTCAAAGTGCCTTTTTCCGAACACTCTTTTGTCCGGTTCAGCATACTTTCTCTTCTTGGCCCCTTCAATCAACGGGCCTTCTCAATTACCTCAAGGTAGGTCGGCAATCCAGATTCCTGTATCTTACCCTTAGGTCTTCATCGAGACCTTCCAGAATACTTGTTTCTGCAGCTCCTCACTTTTTGTATGATTCAGGAGCATACTGCAGTGATTGAATTCTGTTTCGTACTGCTCAATCGTTCTGCCTCTTTGTCTCACATGCAGGAAATCTGCACTGTACCTTACTCGGAGGCTGGCGGGGAAGTAGTTCTCTAGGAACTCTCTACGAAAGGTCTCCCAGCTAATCGGGGGTGCCAAACTCCTTCGTTTCGATTCCCACCATACAGTGCATTATACCTCAACATGTATGTCGTACTCCAATCGGAGATGTGGTGGGTCTCGTAAGCTGCAAAGGAGCGCTCAATTTGAGCTAACCAATCTCTGCCTCATCGGGCTTTCCAAATGCCCCATCAAAGTAGCGGTTGCTCTTTATAAAATCGGGGAGGGAACTCCTCTGGTATCCTCTTTGTGGTGGAGGGGGTGGATACGAGCATTATAGATTGCTCCTCAGGTGGTATGGGAAACTCGCTTGCATTCTCCTGTATGGAGGGGGTGGTGGAGGTGGTGGCAAAGATGCGGAATCCCTTAGACTTGGTTCGGGATTTTGGGGTTGGTTCTGGTTTTGGTTCTGGATGAATGCAGCAAACATATTTGTTAAATTCCCGATTGCATTCATCATTGCTGCTTGGGGATCGGGCTGAGCAGCTTCAGGTATGCTAGCTTGGGGGTGATCGGTTGGTTCGCGCTACTAGCCTCACTTGGGAGTGGTTCTTGCTCCCTGTTTCGGTTTCTCCGGTTTCGTCTGTTACATATGTCTTAATAAGTTTTATTTCTTCTTAGAGTTTTGCGGCTTATAAAACTTTGGCTAAGGAATTTTCGAAAATTCTAGGAATAATTTAGAGAAATATAGAATTCATAAAAGGCTCAAAGAAAATTTAAACTCCAAGTCGTTCACAAAAAGGCTCTTAGAGTAAAGAAATCATAGCAATCAAAGGAATTCTAAATCAAGAAGTCATAATAACAAAGAATTCCTGAATCAAATGATGATATGAATGAGAATATGCTTATGCAATTAAGTATAGTGAATGTAGCCTACTACTAATGCAAAAGTATGATGTTTGTGAAACTTCATTCTTGGAATCAACACAATACTTCATTGATTTGATGTGCCGTACAAGAGTTGTTTTTCAAATAAGCTTACAAAATTAGACAACACAAATCAAATCTTCCGATACTAGCCAATAAAGTCTACCTAACAACATCTAGGGACATGGAAGAAAAAGACAAGGAAAGGAAAGACAACATGCTAAACCATAAAGAGGTCCTAAAGCAATTTGGCATCCCGCATTGCCTACTATTCAAAAGAAACCATTGGACTCTATGGGATACTAGATCCTATAGCTTAATCAGAGTTGTCTGATGAGGGACTAGGGAGTCGTCCTCGACTAGAAGATCTTCCCTCATCCTTTCGGATGAACTGACTCAAATAGGCCCTTACAGTCAATCTCCTTCTCTGAGCGGTGGGTGGCTCTGGTTCCTTTCTTCTTCTTCTTCTTCTTCTCTTCCTCTTCTTCTTCTCTCTCACTTCTTGATCTCCCTCTTGATTTGTTTCCTCTCTATCAACTCTATTGTTGGATTCATCCTATTCCCATCTCTCAGTTCACTTCTCTTCCGCTTTCCACATCCTGTTCCATCTCTCTGAATTCACCATCATATCTCAACTTCATTCTCTCTCCAAGGTTCGGGAACTACCGGCTCGGGGGCTATGGCATCAACCTCTGGGGGACGCTCGCCTATCGGGTATATCCTTCCATATGGTGGGGTCGAATTCTGGTTCTACCTCCCACTATCGGGTATGTCCAGATCCCTATCAAAATCCCATACAACTGGTTCTGGTGGGGTTGGGTTGCTCTGGAGCTATGGCGGGTGGGTAGAGATCTAGGCATTTCTCTTCCATCCAATTCGGGTCCTCCTCTGGATCTTCTTCCTCCTCAGATTCCTCCACATTGTTTTTCTCATCGTTATTTCTTCATGCATCATCTTCCTCAACAACTGGGGCATTAATCAGATGTACTCCCCGTTTCCTACTTGTGGGGCTGGAGCTCCTCCTAAAATGGTACAATATCGAGATATCTAGCTTGCCACAAAAAGTGATTTCTAATATCCGCCAGATTCCAATCCCTATGATCATCAAGGTCATCACGGGCATGCACATAGAGAGGTCCTATACCATGCCAAGTCCCAAAGTCTGGGTAGGTGGGGCTCCCTTCATTCTTTAGAATAAATGTAGCTTCTCTTAGCATAGGTTCTCCAGCATATTCTACCACACCCTCTCTAGGGTAAATAGTCTCCATAACTGTCCATCTCCTTCTTCTTATTGGATCGTATCTTAATTGATCTATCACAGATATCCATCTTGTATACCTAAGACCTTCTTTCCATAATTTATACATTTCCCTTATCGTCCTAAGTCGTTGTACCAATGCAAAGTCTTCGCATAATACCCTTAGTCGTAGTCGGTATTCCACCATAGTCTCATTTAGGCTTTTGGTGAAGTTTCTAGCTCTTTCTCGGGTTTCACCCAAGGAAACCTACAACAAGAAAACTATTAATTAGCCTAGCTTTTAACTCCAATTTTAACCTAGTCGCTTAATTCTAGGTTCGATTTTAACTCTATTATCATGCCTAATAACCTAGTGCTTGATACCAACTTAAACTGTCACGCCCATAGGGTACCCTAACGTAACAGTCCGTACATGCCATATAAGATTCCGAATTACCACTTAGTCTTTCGAGAGTCTCATATAGATGTAAGACGTACCTTTACAAATAGAGTACAAGTCCGATGGAGATAAAAAGCTTAATTTGGCATGCATAGGCAGTAGGATATAATTCATGAAACATAAATAAATATTACAAATTCTAAGGGGCATTCCCCTGCAAAAGAATATTTAACGGTCTATTACAGTCAAGTCTTAGAAGTTTTCTATGGAAGTCTAATACAGAAATTACAACTTCTAGGGAAAACTTAGCTTCGGTACTGTTCAGCCGGGTCGTCGCCTAAGCCAAAATGGGTAAGTGCAAAAGGATTGGACTGTAGGGACGTAAGCTAATAGTTAGTGAGTGTAATCTCCCACAATAACATTTATGCACAACAATTCATCAAGTTATTAATCAAGCAAGTGTATGCATCAAACACATGAGTTCAACATACATATGACCAACCGGAAATCATATGTGGATGGAATTGCGCCTCCATCCGGGTTAGCAGATTAACGACTACTGCGGTACTAACAATATCCCGTTTATGGTTCACGGCTAACCTACGATTATTCGATGTCGTTTATGGTTCACGACTAACTACGATTATTCGATGTCGTTTATGGTTCACGACTAACCTACGATTATTCGATGTCGTTTATGGTTCACGACTAAGCTATAATGCTAATGCTCCTTCCCCTTGTGATATGCACATGTCAATTTAGCATTAGTCCAAGTAGTGATTAAGCCATTTTACTTAGGCGATCAAACAATTTTTCAGACAATCCATCATAGCTAACACACAACCAAAGTTTAAACCCAGTTTCGATATTCTAATTTTGAGTTCTCACATCATCATCAACATATAATTTCCCATCATTCCCATTATTCATATTCCATTAATTGTCCTACATTCTAGTGCACTTCTTTACAAGCACATACAATAAATGAATCGGGAAGAAAAAACTCATCCGCCATTGGTACACTGTCTTCTAGTAATAATAGTGAGGCAAAGAATCAGTCCACGGGTTACTATTCATATAAGAAATACCTAATAAGTATTCTACCAACTTAAGAACTAAAACTCTAAGAAACTTAGTGAACCGAAATCGCGTCATTTCGAAGTTTCGTTTTAAAATGGCCATAATTTGGTCGTTTTAAGTCGGAATTCGCAAATTTTATACCGATTTCTATCTACTGCGGAAGAGCTTCTAAATATGAAGTTTAAATCAAGTTTTGAAAATATTATCTCAGAATTGAGGGATCAGATGTACGGGTTTATGATTCCAAAATGCGGTTTTCATGAATGCATTTGAATTCCTAAGTATAAAATGATACTAAATGCAATGGTATGATTTTCTTATCATGATGTATGATGTGAACTTTAATGAGTATATGTTTCAACTCTTTAGATTTAAAGAATTTTAAAATAACTTTTCTTAGAAACCATTTTATACTAACGTTTAGTAAGTGAATTACTACACTTGACCACACTAATATTACAAGGATTTCTTTAAAAAAACTCTATTTGTTTAAAGAAATTTTGACCCTTATATTATTTATACTAAGGCTTTATTTCTTTAATAAAATTCACATTTATAAATTTTTAAGTGGGTCTTTTACTATGGGGTTTCAAAATCCGAATTTAGAAATTTCACTTTCAAGTTGATTCCTTTGAGAAAATTTTTATACCCAAAACTTTAAGTATTTTTATACTTATACCCTAAGGACTTCATTTATTTAAGAAAATATCATTTTTGAAGTTGGAAAAATAGTGTTTTCTAACCCTACATCCATTATTACGAATTTTGTCTACAGACTTTTAGCTCAAAACTTCTATGGACTTATTTCTTGTTTCCAACATTTTCTTTTAGTAAAAACTCATTTAGATCATGAAAAGTATTGCTAAACATTATCTTTACCTATAGGCTTTATTTTCTTGTAAAATATATGTTTAGAAGTTGATAAAGTGTTTTTTACCTAGGTTTTCAAAGTCATCGAATTTACACAAGTGTTTTCTTGAAAAGTGTTTTCCTTTTTGACTTTATTATCTTATCTAACCATAGATATATACTAAAAAGGTTATTTACTAAAGACAAAAGCATTAAAGATATTAATGCACATAGACACAAAATAATAATGAAACTTTAAATGCCACATGATTATGAGTAGTAAAATGATAGATCTATTATTCCATATGCTCAAATGAGTTTTGAAAACATAAACTATATTTTTCTAAAAGATCTTTGGTTTAAAAACACTTTTTGTTTGAGGAACATAAAGTTTTGGTATGAATAGCTTCTTTAAAAGTTAGATCCACTTTGTAATGGTTCGGTATTTTGTTGATATCTCATTGTCCCTACCAAAAGATCATGGGGAACTTGGTTGAAATATCCAAGAATTACTTAGCCATAACAAAGATTAAGGATGGAAAGGGTAAAAGGCTTACTTACTTGAAGTGGAATGGAGATGTAAGAGGAAATGGAAGTTTGTGTGTGTGGGGGGAGCCTCTAAATTTCGGCAAGAGGAAATGGGGAGAGAAAATGAGAGCTTTTACACTTTGAAAAGTTGTGAAAATGAAAGAATGAAGAGAGAGGAGAAAAAGTAGTATTATATAAGTTGGAATTAGGTTAAATGAGAAGGAGATTTCAAATTGGAGCATGAGAGGGGGGGGGGGGGGAGGGGGGGGGGGGGGGGGTGATTTGATTTGTCTTTGATTTGAAATTGTACCACTAGTCATAAATTGAAATGAATTTTAAGAGACAAAAGGCATGGAAGAAAGGAGTTGATTTGAGTGATGGTAGGAGTTAGAGTTGTAGAGTGTGCTAATAGGTAGACTAGGTGGTACTTTATGAATAGTGAGGAATAGTTAACAAGACAAATTTAATTTCCGGTAGTAATGAAATACGAATAAAAAGGCTATAACTGTATTTTTCATAAACCGACAAATTATGAAAAATATATTTTTGAAATCCTTATTTTATTTCGATTCAAATGAGTACTCATAAGTAAATTTTTGAAATTCTAGTTCCGGGGCACGTTTTTCTATAATGGGTCTCGGGATGATCCGGAATTGAAATTTTCCAAAAATCTGGTATTTTCTTGGTTTGAAATATAATTAGGAACTATATTCAATTTTAAATTTTCTTATAAAAGTTTCTTAATTGGAAACCGAGGAAAAGCCGGAATTAGGATTCCTAGTTCTCACTCCAGACTTGAGCTATTTCGGTTTAGGGTTTTGGTTTCCGGTTCTAGGGTTATCTTGGCTACTTGAAAAACCGGGGTTTACAAGGTACCGTATAGTCTCGAATTGCCATTGGAGCAGGAGCAACTGGTTGCAACTGGTTGTTGTTATCATTGTTTCCTTGATTTTCTGTCATTGCTCCTCTTCTTTGGTTCCTTCTCCTCTGTTGATGCAAGGTTCTTCCAATTTCAGGGTCTAAAGGTAGAATTTCAACACTTCTACTTCTTCGCATAAAACCTGCAAAGAGAAAAGGAAAATTTTCAAACTAAGTACAAACCTAAACTACTAGCAAAGCTGAAGGTAGTCTAGTATTAATAAGATCCCCGGCAACGGCGCCAAAAAACTTGATGTGCTATAATTAGTGGTGAATTTTTAAAGCATCTATTCCAGCAAGCGTACTGGGCCTTCTATTATAATATAGCATGAGTCAAGTGTCGATCCCACGGAGATCTATTAACTATTAGACAATTATCAACTAATACTAATATCTAGGCAATTGATCTTTTTTAAATGATTAGATTAAACTAAATTATCTAATTATATATCTATATGAATGCAATGAGTTTTTTAAAGAGAGGGATATGATGGAAAAATGTGGGAAGGAGCAGAATCCACTTTAAACTATTGCCAATCAACTTGAACTCATGTTATAATGATAATTAGATTCATGGACATTCATAAGAAATTGTCAAGATTTAAAATCAGAGTTTAAAAACCTTTTAAACCACAAAATAATTCAATAACTTCCGCTAAATAAGCTATTTGTGGAATCAAAATTACAATTATAAACCTTCCGATTCTATAATTGACTAATACTTTATATTAACATCTCCTAATTCCTTAGTGAGAAATCAACATAAAACATTGCATTAATATTCACGGACAATTTCTAAACTAGATTAAATTCCGCTGCTTCCGCAATTGTAATTTAATCTCAATTTATGAATTCATATGAACCCTAATTTCCCTTCCGAGTTATTAGAATTCTTATACACCAAAAGCATGATGAATAATCAGAATTCAATATGAATATTTCATGATTCTAACTATCTTATAACATGAATTCAAAAATCATTTTAGCATGTTTAAAGCTTCATCAACTTCCCACAAAAAGGATTTAGCTACTCATGGATGATGATTCAACAATCAGATAAGAAATTGCAGATGAATTCATTATGATCAAAATATTCAGATATATGAATTGCATAATAAGATTAGATATCACCAATTCAAAATACCAAAGCTTCACTTGCAAATTCTTGAACAACTTCAATTTCTCTTCAAAAATCTCTATGAAATGCTTAGTTCTAAGTATTCTAGAGCTACTAGGGATGTGGATTGAATGATTGGATGATTCTGAAAGTGAGGAGAAAACCCCCTATTTATAGAAAAAATTTCATGTAAAACATTAAATGAACTTTGCTGTTTCACATTGTACGCCGGCAGTTATGGATCCTACGCTGGCGGCTTACAGGCGGCGTATCTTCGAATTATCCTTTGTGCAGGCAGTGCACTGGCAGCCTTCAATATCAGTTACACATGTAGGCCGCTTCTACGCCGGCGGCTTAGATGTAGATCTAGCCGGCGTATGTGGTCAGAAATGAAGCGTTGTATCAATTTTGCTCGAACGCTGTCCCTAAGCCGGCGGCTTAGGTACCGGCGTAGACACTCCAATAGATTTGTCTCTTCAATTTCCTCCAAGCGTTTGATATCTTCATCTCGCTTCAGATCTATGATGTACGCTACCTCAACGCCGACAGCTTAAGTGCTGGCTTATAATGTAACTCCTTCAAAGCTGGTGATGTTTCAATTCTGGGCTGCCGGCCTTGATGTACGCTGGCTTCTTCATCTTCTACACTGGCAGCTTTGATACGGCTTTGAGTGTTGTGGAGATTTATGCTAGGCAAAGCTGGTAGTGCTGCAACGGCCTTGGATGTAAGCCGTCTGAACGCCGGCGGCTTTTAATGGTGAATTGCCGGCCTTAACTTCAATTTTTCCTATTTTCGATTCAAATTCTCTTGTTTTGATTTCTTTATCCAAATTAGTCATGAAACATAAAATTTAATCAAAAAAAATATTCATTCTAGCTCTTTTAATCATCAATAAGTTGTATAAAACATGATCTTATCATTATCATAAAAAAATTTTACTTTTACTCTCATAAAACAAATAGAAATGGTAACACATCCCTATTTCATTTCTTAAAAATTTAAACCTCGATTTATCAAGAGGTTTTGTGAAAATATCTGCTAATTGATTTTCTGTAAAAATAAAATCAATACATATATTCCCATTTATTACCTGATCTCTTATAAAATGATGTCTTATTTCAATGTGTTTCGCCTTGGAATGATGTACTGAATTTTTTGTTAAGTTAATTGCACTTGTGTTATCACATTTAATAGAAATATTTTTATATAAAATACCATAATCTTCCATTTGTTGTTTATTCCAAAGAACTTGAGCACAATAATTTCCTAGAAATACATATTCAGCCTCTGTGGTTGATAAAGCAACTGAATTTTGATTCTTTAAAGACCATGAAATTAATTTATCTCCAAGAAATTGACATGTTCCTTATATGCTTTTTCTATCAATATTACAACCAGCATAATCAGCATAAGAAAAACAAATTAAAGAAAAAATTTCATTCTTTGGATACCATATGCCTAATTTCTTAGTACATGCAATATATTTAAAAATCCTTTTAACAGCTTTGAGATGATTTTCAGTTGGATTGCTTTGGAATCTTGCACATATACATACATCAAATGAAATATCTGGTCTAGAAGCAGTGAGATATAATAAAGATCCAATAAAAGTTCTATAGAGTTTTTCATTAATCTTCTTACTTTCTGAATCAAGGTCTAACCTTATTGAAGTACTCGTTGGTGTAGCCGCTGGTTTCTTGTCTTCTTAACCAAACTTTTTTCCTTGTATATTTTTCTTGATGAATAAAAGAAATTTAGTTCACCCATCATAGAAATCTCAAATTCAGCCTGCATATGCTTTGCAAAATCTTGACAATATTTATCATTAGTAGAACCAAAAATTATGTCATCAACATAAATTTGAAGTACTAATATATCCTTATCGAAATGTTTTAAGAAGAGAGTTGTATCCACAATACCTCTTTGGAATCCACTAGTGATGAGAAAATCACTAAGTCTATCATACCATGCCCTTAGAGCTTGTTTGAGCCCATACAAAGCTTTTCTTAACTTTTATATAGATTTTGGTTTGAAAGGATCCTCAAATCTAGGAGGTTGTTCTACATATACTTCTTCTTTAATATAACCATTTAGAAAAGAACTTTTTATGTCCATTTGAAATAATTTGAAGTCTTTAAACATGCATAGGCAAGCAACAACCTTATAGCTTCTAATCTAGCAATAGGTACATAAGTTTCATCATAATTTTTCTTGTGAATATCCTTTTGCTACTAGTCTAGCTTTGTTTTTTACTATTTTATCTTTTTCGTCTAGCTTGTTTTAAAATACCCATTTTGTACCAATAATAGATTTATCTAAGGGTCCAGGTACCAAACTCCATACATTGTTTCTTTGAAATTGATTTAATTCTTCGATCATAGCATTTATCCAATCATTATCTGATAAGGCATTTTCAATACTACTAGGTTCAATTTCAGACAGTAAAGCAAAATGATTTTCAATTTCTTGAAGTTTTGATCTAGTTTTAACACCAGCATCGACATTACCAATAATTAACTCAAGTGGATGTGAAGTTTTATACTTCCAAGAGTTCGAACTTTTTAGTACATTAGCAAGTACTTCAGAATTACCTTCTGTGTGACCTTCTGAGGAATTAGATATCAGTTTTTCAGAGATTGGTTCTTCTTTGTTTGAATCTGAAACAACATCATTAGATATATTCTTTATAGAAATATCATAATTATCACAATCATCTTTGATTTCTTCAACAAAACGTACAATAATTGATTCTTCAATAATCTTAGATACTTTATTAAACACACGATAAGCTTTACTATTTAATGAATAGCCTAAGAAGATTGCTTCATCAAAACATTCATCAAACTTTCCAAGGTTATGTATATTCTTTTTCATAAAGCATTTAGCACCAAGTACATGAAAATAAGAAACACTAGGTTTTCTTCCTCTAAATATTTCATAAGCAGTTTTTGATGTAAAAGGTCTAATATAAACTCTATTTATGATGTAACATGTGCTTGCCACAGCTTCAGCCCATAAATTTTTTGAAACTCCACTTTTATTGAGCATAGAACGAGTCATTTCTTGTATAATTCTATTTTTCCTTTCTATAACACCATTTTATTGTAGTGTGTAAGGAGCCGAAAAATTGTGGTTTATCCCATATTCATCACAAAAAGAAATAAAATTAGCATTATCAAATTCTGTACCATGATACGATCTTATTGAAATAATTGAATAAACTTTTTTGTTTTGAATTTATTTGGCAAAAACTTGAAAGACATCTGATAGGCACAATTTATCATCATTTTAATTGGCAAATTGGGTCTATTTTATAGTATATTGATGGGATTCTTAACAGATAAGGTACTTAATTGGTATATATATATATATTTCAGGTCAATTTTGAACACATTTGTAATATAAGGAAGAAATATGTGGAGAATCCAATCAAATTCAAGCAAAGGAGCAAGGAGCAAAGAAGGAGTCCAGATGTACAGCCGTACAATTATCAAAATGAAGAAAATACGAAGGCAGTGGCTGGTACGGGGTCTTGTACGCCTATAGATGAAGTGATGAGGAAGAAAAATGAAGGAGATTCATACTTGTACGCCCGTACACGCTTGAAGAATGATTCCAGTACTTAGCACTCCCTTTTGTACGCCCGTACAAGATGCAAATTGTCAAAGAGAATTTGCATTATATGGTCGTGACTCTAGGAAATGGGTCATTAATATTTTCTTACGTGTTCTTGAAGCAGTATGAATGTTGAACACTAGAAAGGAAAGTCGTTTGTTTTAGTAAAAAGTCATGTTTTTAGACACCACACCATTGAATATAAAGGAGGGGGGATTCATTCTGATGATCATATCATATACACTAGAAGAAAATCTGAGAGTGAGTGGAAGTATAGTTTGGATTCAAGAAGAACTTGAGAGAGAGACATTGGATCCAATGCTCGTGTGTGTACAAAATCTTCGTTATCATAATTCAAAGGGGTTTTCATTTTCTTTTCTGATCTTATTTATTGTATGTGCATTCATTATCGTTATGTTTGTTCCATATTGGTGTTCGTATCCCAGCATGCATGAATAGTGATTAGGGTGTTACGAAGTCATATTAACATGAATTGTATATGTATTTGTTATTGATCTTTTTAATTACGAATTTCTGGTGATGGGTCTCAATAAAGTTAGGAAATTGTAGTGCACGACATGATCCTACATCAGATCTCGATGGAAATGTTGAGAAACAATTCCATCGAGTAGATCTAAATCACTGGAACAAATTACTCTGGTAATAGAGATATTATTAGGAAATTTGCTGCATGTTTAAGGAGATTTTAGGATAATTAGAATAATCTAAATGCAATTCTGCTTTGTCCATCTGTTTAAGAGAGATTTTAATAGACGCAAACGGAATTAGAATTGGTTTATTATGAGAATAAGAACCATGAATTGAGAATCTCTGCAGATAAGTACTTAGAAGGATGATTTGTATTGAAGTTCATGTTGATATGATGGAGTAACCCTGCTTTATTGTGAATTAAATTATATTAAAGTTGTGTTTTGCATAGTAATTTAGTAAACCTGTGTAATTAATTTTATCGTTTAGTTGTTAATCATAGATTAAATTTAGATAATTCAATCATACTCGATTACTAGATAATAAGAGGGCGAGTAGTAGTACTTGTCAGGGCCCCGAGGAATACGACCCATAAACCATTCCTATATTACAATTGATAGGTGCACTTGCCTACTGTTGATCTGATATTAGGAAAGGATTATTGGATATTAATTGTTAAACTCATATCGGAACACATCAACATCAAAAGTATTAGATTTATTTTTTAGAAACAACACCCATGTATATCTTGAAAAATCATCAACTATAACAAGTCCATATCTATTTCCTCCAGTACTTAAAACTCTTGTAGGACCAAAAAGATCCAAATGTAGCAATTCTAAAGGTCTTTTAGTAGAAATTACATTCTTACTTTCATGTGAAATAGGTACCGTCTTGTTTTTCATACATGTATCACATTTGATATCTTGTTTAATATTTATTTTTGGTAAACCAACAACACGATTGTTTTTAGATAATTTTTCAAGTTGATTGAAGTTAGCATGTGTCACGCCCCAAAGGATACCCAAAACGCGACAGCCCACCACACTTAATATTTAAACTTAAGTGTGAAATCCTTATTCATCCCATAAGTTTGCATATCGGGTGTAAGGTGTACTTACATGATTTTTAGGATCACACTTTGAATCGAATAGTCTTAAGAAGGCATACACTAGCATTAAGAATAGAAATCACAACAAGATAAATAAGTTAAGTCTTTACAAAAGTCAAGGGGGCATACCCCCGCCAAAATAATAGGAGTCTATCCAGTCTAAAACCATATTACAAACATCAGGGTTTATGTTTAAGAGATTTTCCTATAAGTCCATGCCTTTAGCTAGGTCCCGACTTCTTCAAAAGTTCCCTCATCCAAAAGATAACCCTGGGAAAAGTATTCTCTCGGAACAAAAAAAAATGGGGACACCACGCTTAGTGAGATTCAATTCCAAATATTTAATACTCAACAATAGTATATAACAGACAAGTTATTAACAACCATATGAAATGCATAAGCACGTTAACATACAAGCATATGACTTTCCGAGAGCCATATATGAATGGATTTACGCCCTCCATTCGAGGTTAGGATGGTCCATAAGACATGCAACCATAAATTCCAATTTTTGAGTGGGGTGGTCCATAAGTCATGCAACCATAATCCCAATCTCTTTCTCTTAGGTATACAACCTCTGTTGTTTTATTGTAGTAGTTTTATGTGCCTACTCCACATTCGTTAACTTAAGCGATCTCGCATCCTTAATGTTAACATAGGCCCCCTCGCCGTCCGCTAATATACTTTTGTCCCACCAAAAGTATATTAGCTAATGCAATGTGACTCATTACGTGATATGCATGTACAGTTTATTCATATAATCGTGTCATGTTAATTATGTAGATTAAATGCGATCATAGAGAATTTCAGACAATCCAAGTCCATGCTAGCTCATATAATGATTTTACAACACGCCTCGTCTTGATATACTTATCATTCGCTCAACCAAGATTTAATCACAACTCATCATAGTTTTATCTTTTCCTAATTCTAATGCCACTACGATTACAAGCACATACATGAGCACAACTATTTAAGAAATGAACTCACTCGGCCATGGAGAGAAATCCACTAGTCGTAGTAATAATTAAGGAGTGGAAATCTGTCCTCCAAATGACCTAAGTACAAGGAATACCTGGAATGAGTATTTCTTATAAGGTTCTATTAACTTAACAATTCTATGTACTAAGTTCATCAATTTTCGCATAAGTTAGAGTCCTAACATCAAATGACTATATTTAACTCATTTTAACTTAGAATTGAGCATATTATATACAGATTTCTATCTACTTCGAAAGATCTATCTATTCCTAACATTATTTTCAAGTTTTGAAAAGGTTTAGGTTACGAAATAATTTGATCAGTTTTGATCGATCGAAATTTCCAATTCCGAAAAATAGTTTTGTGGATGTTTATGATGTTTCTAGCATATAGATCAACCATACATGCAATATTGATGATTTCCTATCATGAATGGCATGTTATGAACTCGATGCATGCATGCTCTTGACATTATTTACTAAAAGGAAATTTAAGAAAAAAAATTTTTATTTGTAAAACTCCATGACTATTCACTTTCAAGAGAACTAGTTTCTTAACTTTAACCATCCCCTTTATTTTGGATTTATTTTCTTAAGAAAATCAAATTATCCTTTTCCAAATTGAGCTTTCATTATACCTATTACTTAAGCCTTCATTTCTATATAAAAATTTGCATCTTACACTTTGCAAATATGTTTTCAAATAAGATTTATTCAAAAATCTGAATTTTTAGAAATTAAATTTTTGAATGATTCTTTTGGGAAAAACTTGTGTGATGCATTAAAATTTGAGGCTTTCCTATACCTATTCCTTAAGGACTTCATTTATTACACAAAACTTTCATTTTGAGTTGAAAAATAGATGTTTTCATGGCATTACTCCAAAATTACGAATTTTCTAAATTGAGTAGTAACTCAACATCTTCTATATTGTTTCTACCCCTTTGTTTTACATATTAATCTCATTAAAACTCATTTCAACTTATAAAAATTATTACTCAAAAATATATATTACATATACTCTTCATTTTTCACATAATACATGAGTTTTAGAGTTGGTAAAAGGGTTTTTTAAATATGGCTTTGAAATCATACGAATTTGTCTTTGAACATTTCAAACAAAAACTTTTCCTTTTTAAATTCCTTGTTTTATTTGCCTAAAGGTCTACCAACTAAAACATCTATATACACAAAAACAAAGCCTTTATGAGCATTAATGCATGAAAACATAAATTATCCATAAGATCATAAATGTCAAGTATGGTATAAGCATCTAAAAGCTAGATCTACTACTTATGATATATGAAATGAAGTTTAAAAGCATGAACATGGATTTTTATGCAAGATCTCTACTTTACTCTACTTCTACATGCATGAACATGGAGATATTTCAACAAAAACTTAATCAAACACAAGATCCATTCTTGTGATGGCTTGATATTCATGTATTAGTATTTTCCTATCCCTAACAAGTGCTCATGGGGACCTAACGTGAAAATACCCATGAATAATCTTGCCATTACAAGATTAAATGGTAGAGATGCTTAAGATTCATCACCTAAAGCTTGAAATAGATGAGAAATGGAGAAGAAATGAAGCTTATGTGTGTGTGTGTGATGGTGGTGGAGTGCACGGCACAAGGAGGAAAAGAGAGGGTTTTTGTGAGCTTTGAAACAAATGAAGTAAAATGAAGGAGAGAGAAAAGCAAAGGATTATTTATATTAAGTGATTTAGGGTTTGTTTTATATTATGAAAGACGAAAAATAAAACAAATAGAGGGCAATTGGCGGGAGAAATGGGACGGCTCTACATGGAGAATGGAGAGAGAGATTTGAAATTGTTTTAATTTGTAATTTATGTGATAATATTTCTTAAAATGTAATAATTTTTAAGAGACAAACTTTTCTTGAAAAAGAAAATGTAATAGAGTGTTTGTAAGGATGTAAGATTAGGGTATGGTTGTATGTGTAGTAGGTTGTACTTGTGAATAGTAATAAATAATAGACAAAACATTTACTTTACTAGTAGTAAAGAAAATACGGAAAAAGGCTATAACTGTAATTTTTATAATCCGAAAAATTATAAAACGTATATTTTTGAAATCCTTATAAAATTTCGGTTCTAAAGAGTATTCCGGAATATTTTTCTGAATTTCTAGTTTCGGGGCTCGCTAATCCGTAATGGAGCTCGGGAAGTCCCAGAATAAAATTTTTTTCGAAAACAGATCTTTTCTGGTTTGAATATACTTTAAAACAATAATCCACATTAATTTATTTTATAGAGGTACTTTTAAATTGAAATCGAAGAAAAGCCGGATCTAGGGTTCCTAGGTTGCTCATACTAATCCTATTTAGGGTTTTAGTTTTCGATTTTCGAAGTTTACTTGGTTACTAGGAAAACCGGAGTTTACAGCATGTCCAAGTCTTTTATGCCAAAGATGTATATTGTCAAACATAGATACAAAACAACATTTTGAGTCCATATCAGAAGGTGTTATTAAATATACATTTTTCCTTTAAAATCCCTCAAACATTTTAATACCATTAGCATCAAATGCATAACATTTGTTTTTCTCAAAAATCATCTTGTAACCTTTGTTGCATAATGGACTTATGCTTAGTAAATTGTGTTTTAATCCTTTTACTAAGGAAACATTTTCTATTGCATGAGGAGTTTTTCCAATCATAGTTGAAGCTATGATTTTACCTTTACTATTATCTCCAAACTTTACGTATCCTTTTTCTTTCCATTCTAAGCTTGAGAATAAGGAAACATCACTTGTCATATGACTTGAGCACCCACTATCTAGGTACCAAGTTCCTTTTATATTAGCTCCTTATTCCTGCAAAAATTACAAAAGGTGATCAAACCTTTTTAGGAACCCAAACAAGCTTGGGTCCTTGATAAGATAAGCTCATTTTCTCATTATTCTTTACTTGTTCAGAATTGAGCTTATTTTTCTTGTAAAAACAATACTTTTCAATATGTCATATCTTATTGCAAAAGAAACATGCATAAGAGAATGCATTATACCTCTGATTTTGAAGATTATGCCTCTGATGTTGAGAATTATATCTCTGAGTTCGAGAATCATACTTCTGATTTTGATATTTTTTATTATACTTTGAATATTGATGATAACTATAAAACTCGGTTTTTCTAGTAACCAAGATGACTTGAGAACCGGAAACCAAAACCCTAAACTAGAATAGCTTAAGATGTGAGTGAGACCTAGAAACCCTGAATCCGGCTTTTTCTCGGTTTGCAATTAAGAAAATTTTATAAGAAAAATTAATCTTGAATATAGTTCTTGAATATATTTCAAACCAAGAAAAGATCAGATTTTGAGAAAATTTCAATTCCGGGCCTTCCCGAGACCCGTTACAGAAAAGCGTGCCCTGGAACTTGAATTTCGGAAAATTACTTGTGAATACTCATTTGAATCGAAATTACATAAGGATTTCAAAAATATGAATTTCATAATTTTTCGGTTTATGAAAAATACAGTTATAGCATTTTTATTCGTATTTTTCTTACTACCGGTAATTAAGTTGTCTTGATTACTATTCATTACTATTCACAAGTACAACCTACTACACTCATAAACCATACCCTACTCGTACATCCTTGTAAACACTCCATTACATTTTCTTTTCCAAGAATTATTTGTCTCTAAATAATTATTACCATTTATGACTTTTAATACACAAAACTATCAAAACAAATTAAATAAAAAATCAAACCTCTCCCTCCAAAGCATGGCCGGCGTGATCCTCCCAATTTAGCTCCAATTGTGCAATTTTTTTAATTATTTTTATCTCATTTAACCTAATTCCACTTCATATATAAATCACTTTTCCTCTCTCTCTCTCTTCATTCTTCTCATTTCAAATTTTACTAAAGGTAGAAACCACTCTTTTTTTTCTCTCCTCCCCACTCCACTTTGCCGTGAGCTTCATGGCTCCTTCACACACACACACAAAACTTTTCTTCTTCCTTTTGTCTTCTATTTTAACCTTAGATAAAAGAACTTTACTTCTTTTACCTTTAGATCCTTGTAATGGCAAGGATATTCTTATGTATTTTCATTTAAAGATCCCCATGAGCTCTTGCTAGGGATAAGAAAATACTAATACAAGAATACCAAATGTCACGCCCCAAAGAGTACCCTAAACGTGACAGTCCACCACATATAATATCAAGGCTTAAGAATGGCTACCTTAGTCATGTGAAAGCCTTAGTATTATATGTAAGGCGTCTAGTACGGTAATAAGAGACGCTTTTGGGAAGCATAGTTTAAGCAAGTGAAGATGAACATACAAGAATCCAGAAATAAAATATATCATTAATAACCAAGGTCTATTACATGATTTCTTAGGGGCATACCCTCGCTAATCCCAAGGATCGTGATAGTCTTTACAACATCCAAAATACTACATCAAAGATTTCAAAGGAATTCTAATATAAGTCTTCGAGCAGATTTTCTCCAAAAGCTTCAATATATAAAACTTACACGGATACGGGGAGGCCTCGGGCACAAATATAGGTATTCCTGAGAATACAAATACCTATAGGGGTGTAAGTTTATGGGCCTAGTGAGTAAATCCCAAAATTCATACTCAAAGTAAATTATCATCCAAATTCATTATTCAAACATGTGGAATGCAACAATCACATGAGCATACAAGACATATGACTTTTCGGGAATCATATGTTGAATGAATTACGCCCTTCATTCGGGGTTGGGTATTCAGGCCAATTACAGCCACAACTTTTAAAACACTTTTATAGATCTTACCGGCTCCTATACGCCATCAAAAACTTGTAGTTATTACAAGCTCCTACTAGCCACCAATTTGTAGTTTTTACCGGCTCCTACTCACCACTTACATGATATACCGGTTCTGCCTACCACCATTATTATATACTTGTCCCACCAACTGTATAGTAGTGAATGAATGTGACTCAATATATGAAGTGCATGAACAATTTCTTAATTAAGGTCTAGTAGTTATATTTAACATCTTTCAAGTGATCAACCAATTTCAAACACTTCAAGATATTAATGCACATATAACTTTATTACAAACAAATCGAGTTTCGATATACTTAGTATTCTTTCAACATATTATCATACAACTTCCTTTTGATTTTTACCTAAATTCTAGTGCAACTAATTTTTACAAGCACAATCAAGAGTATGAACAATATCGGGGAGTAAACTCACTCGGCCATGATGATACCTTTCTTGAAATGGATGAGTCGTTCGGGATTTCCACTAATCGTAATAATCTTCGGGATATGAACAATCCTCCTCGAGATTATCTAATCAAGAAGAATACCCAAAATGAGTATTTCATAATCTTCTATTTTTGAAGATTCTAAACTTTTCTTAAAATCGCGGTAAAAATCGTATAAGAGAAAATTCTAACTTAAAATGGCCATAACTTGCTCATTTTAACTCGGAATTTCGTGTATAATATACCGTTTTCTACCTATTCGAAAAGATCTATCTATTTATAAACTTATTTTCATCAAACTAAGTCGTTTAGGTCCCGAAAAGGCAGCGACCAGATTCATTACGAATTTGCAAAAACTTATTTTCCTTCTTTTATCAAAAGCTCACTTAAAGAGATAGACAATATAATAACTTGTAAAACCTTTGGAAAGTATATTCATATATATATATATATATATATAGACTCATGACAAATATATGAAGTTAATGAAGTTGTCTCAAATTATGGAAAAAGTAGAGTTTTGAAATATTTAAGAATTTTTTTTAAGTATACATTTCACTTTGAAAAGATTTTGAGTTTATTTGAAATGAGTATTTCTAAATTTTATTTGCTTGTAATTGCTTTTAAAAATTATCTTAAGTTTGTTTTATAATGAATATCTCTTTCCTTGTTCCTAAACCTTATAATCTTCTTAAATTCTTAAGGAAGGATTTTTATTAGCTTCTAACACTTTTTGAAAGTACCTAACACTTCTATATTTGGAAAAAATGATTTCTTGACTTCTTGAGGTCATCTTATTTTTATGAAAAGGAATTTCTATTATATCAAGAAAAGATGAAGTTGTTGAAAAATCCTTGTTTTCTTAAAAAGTCCTTTTTGTGTATGTTTATAAAAATCTATTATGAACTTCCTCTAAGTTTGTTTAAGATGGCTTCTTAGTTTTTAGAAAAACATTAACTACTTATTTTTGTTTCTAGAAAAGAATCTTTATCTTTATGAAAATATTTCTTCATTTGTTTTGTTGAGACAAAACCATTATGTTCATGCAGGAATATGAGCCATAAAGTTATGAAAACATAAAAGAACATAATACTTGAAAGAATAAGCTAATAAGAAAATAAATCAAGTATTGGAACCTTAGCTTGTTCAAGGTATCCCGGGACTAAGAAATGACTAGTCCCAAAAGAAAAAGAAAATGTTTTGACTTTATGAGGATAAGTCTAAGACTAGAAAGACTAGTCTTAAAAACAACTTGAAATTAAATAAATTGCAAGGAAGTAAATAAATTGCAAGACAATGAGCTTATATGCTCTAAATAATATATATAGTTATATAGATATATTAGATAGTTATAAACATAAAGGAAACATAAAGGAATTTAGATTATGAACAAAAACAAATATGAACCTATTGTTACTTTCTTAACCTTCATGGTTTTAGAAAATACACACTAAGTTCATACTAAGTAGATGAACATAGGAAATTCTTGAAGGCATATTATCTAAAAGAAAGAAGAAGAAGCGAACTTCTTGTAAGAGACTTCTTGGAGAAATTTTGGGAGAGATTTTGGCATAGTAACTTCAGTGTAGAAGAAGTGTGAAAGAAGCAGAAGTATGAAGGGGTATTTATAGGAAAATATGGGAGATAATTTGTGTTAATTAAATAAGTGAAAAATAAAACAAATTGAGGCATAATGGGGGGTGGCTGGCGCAAATCCAAGGGTAAAGGGGAGAGAAAATTTTATTTTTTTTGTTATTTTGTTAATTAAAAGTAAGAAATGAGAGATGTGAAGTTGTATTGGAAATGAAAATGTATAAGAAATAGGTGTATGGGTTGTAAGAAAAAGTAGAGATAGATGAATAGTGTGGAATAGTAGAAAATAGTGTAATGTAAAAGTAGACATAACAATTAAATACTGGTAGTAAGAAAATACGTGTATAAATGCGATATCTGATATTTTTAGCTACCAAAAAATTAAGAAATCGATATTTTTGGAAATATTATATTTTTACGAGTCTAATGGTATATTCGATATATTTTTACTATTCCAAGCCCCAGGGTCACGTTTTTCAAGAACTATGTCCGATAGGGTTCAAAGAGACACTTGAATTTTGCAAAACTGATATTTTTGTGTAACCTATGGCTATTACGAACTACTATAGCTAATTAATCCCACTTCATTTTCTAGGCTAGAGAAAACGGCAATGCCTGACTTAAGCGGTTACGGTAAACTAGGGTTTTGTTGACTCTAGAAAATCCGGTTGACTTCCGATTAGGGTTTAAACTATAATTCGAATCCAAGAATTTCAGGGATTTACACCAAACCATCACAAGAGTAGATCTAGCATTTAAACAAGCTTTCATGCCATGAGCTCCATGATCATCCATCTAAAAGTTGTTTTGAACAAAAGACCTTTCATAAAAATTTAGTTTTTATGTTTTCAAAACCTATTTAAGCATTTAAGATGGTAGATCTATCATTTTACCATCCATATCCATGTAGGCATTTAAGATCTCATCTCTATTTTGAGTTTTTGTGCATTAATAGTCATCAAGACCTTTTTCTTGAGTAAATAAGCTTGCTAGTATATAGATCTCTAGGTAGATGAGTCAAGGAAACCAAAAAGGAAAACTCTTTTCGAGAAATAAAATAGGGTAAATTCGGATGATATGGAAAACCTAGCTTAAAAACCCTTTTATCAACTTCAAAACATGTATTTTACAAGAAAAATGAAGCCTATAGGTGATAGATGATGTTTGATGATAATTTTCATGAGTTTAAATGATTTTTTACCAAGGAAAATATTTAAAACAAGAGATGAAGTCAAATAGAAATTTTGAGTTGAAAGTTCTTGTAAGGAAAATTCGTAATACTCAATAAGTGGTTAGAAAACACTAGTTTTCCAACCTCAAAAATGGTATTTTCTTAAATAAATAAAGTCCTTAGGGTATAGATAAAGTAAATACCTAAAGTTCTAAGTATAAAATGCATTTTTCTTAAGAGAATCAACTTAAGAATGAGTTCTGCAAAATTCGGATTTTTTGATCAATCCTATTATAAGACTCACGTATAAGTTTACAAATGAAGATTTAATTAAAGACATAAAGGCCTTAGGATATAGTTAATGTAAGGGTCAATTTTTCTTTAGAGTAAATAGAATTTTCCTAAGGAAAATCCTTAGGACAAGTAAGAGTGACCAAGTGTTAAATCTACTAGTTAACAAATGGCATGAATTGGTTTCTTAAGATAAACGTTATTTAAATTCTTTTAATCTAAACATTTATAAGAACCTAGGCACATAAGAATTCATATCATGAAATTCATGATAGGGAAATTCATTACCATGGCATTTATTTTCATTTTACACTTAAGAACCTCAAGAGCATTCATGAAAATCACATTTTTGGAATCAACATACCTACTGGTCAGAACTGATCCTTCATTTCTGAGAATTAAATGTTGTCAAAACTTTATTTAAACATCAGATTTAGAAATCTCTTTCGAAGTAGATAGAAATCGATATAAAATTTGCAAAATTCCGAGTTAAAACGACCAAGTTATGGCCATTTTAAATCGAGACTTCGGAAATGACGCGAATTTCGATTTCACTAAGTTGTCTTAGAGTTTTGGTATTCTTAGATGGCAGAATACTTATTAGGGTGTTTCTTTTGTGTTTAGGCGAACCCGAGGACGTTGAGTCTTTACCCCCGGATTATTACTACTAAGAGACCGGTGACCCAATGGCGGAGTGAGTTTTCTCTTCCCAATCCGTTTATTGTATGTGATTGATAAATTAGTGCACTAGAGTGTAGGTCAAGAGAAATGAATATGTATGATGGGGAATAATGGGAAATTGTATGTTGATGATGATATGAGAACTAAAAATAAGAATATCGAAATCGGGTGATAATTTTTGGTTGTGTAGTTGGTTATGATGTATTGTTTGAGAAATTGTATGATCGCCTGAATAAAATGACTTAATCAAATAATTCGGACTAATTCCAAATTCAAATATATGCATATCATAATGGGAAGGAGCATTAGCATTGGTTGGTAAATCGTGATCTATAAACGAGATTAATTGGTTGGTTAATCATGATCCATAAACGAGATTAATTGTTAGTTAATCGTGATCCAGAAACGAAATAATTATTGGTTATCCGTGAACCATAAACGACGTAAAGTTAGTACTGCAGTATTCGTTAATCTGCTAACCCGGGATGGAGGGCGCAAGTCCATCCACATATGATTTTCGGCTAGTCATATGTTTGTTGTTCTCATGTGTTTGGTGCATTCACTTGTTTGTTTAATCACTTGTTTGAATTGTTATGACATGAATGTTGTTGTAGAATATTTCACTCACTAAGCTAGTTAGCTTACGTCCCTACAATTTCTTTCTTTTGCAGCTACCGAATATATGGCTTAGACAGCATCACCCGACCGCACAGGTACAAGAGCTAGGAGTTTCCCCTAGAAGTTGGAATTACTATTTAGACTTCCATAGGAAACTTTTAAGACTTTAGATGACTGTATAAGGCCACTAAATATTCTTTTGCAGGGAAATGCCCCTTAGTAAATGTAATATTTATTTATGCATCATGAGTTATATCCTACTGCTAATGTATGCCAAGTTAAGCTTTTATCTCCATTCGGACTTGTATTCTATTGTCTTAAAGGTGCGCCTTACATCTATACGAGGCCCTCGAAGGACTAAGGTGGTAATTCGAGAGTCTTGTATGGCATGTGGCGGACTGTTACATTTGGAGTACCCTATGGGGCGTGACAATAACCATATTGTCTAGGATATGTGTTATTGTTTCCATACCTATACTTTCTGCTATCATCTTTTCTTAGATATCCTTGCTGTTGAAATGTCCTTCTAACATACCTTCTGCTGTTAGTTTTATCTTCCTTAATGACCGTTTTTTCTTTACCTCCATATTTTTATCTTCACTTTTCACAAACACAGTTTTCTTTATATTACTTGATGAACTATCATTTCCATATCCAAGTCCATGTTTAATAAAAGCTGGTCTCTAGCTACTTATTAACATTTTCAATTTTTCTTCACTTTCATTAAATTTGTTGAAGGTATTTTTTATTTCATGTGATTAACTCTCTACTCTTCCTTTTAGATTGTTAATATCCTATTTTAAAACACCATTTTCTTTCTTTAATACATAAGAATTGATGTATAGTTTTTCATTATCAATTTTTAAAATATCATTCTCATCGGCAAGAAGTTTTTTTGTTTGATTTAAAATGTCGTTTTCATTTCTTAGAAGATTATTTTCAATATCTAACTTAGATATTTTAACATTTGCTTTTTCAATAGCTTTAAGGAGTTTTTTTTTTTTTTTAAATTTCTACATACATTTCACAATCAGAAGTATCAGTTTTAGAGTCAATGTATACCTCAGATTTAGCCATTAGACACAAATTTGCTTCTTCCTTGGTTTCACTGGTAGTCTCTGAGTCAGCGTCTGATTCATCTAGATCACCCCAAGTTGCAATCATTGCTTTGTTCTTCTTTTTGTACTTCTTCATCTTCTCGATGAGAAGTAGGGCACTCGTACTTTATATGGCCTAGCTTCTTACATTCATAGCAAGTAATTTCTTTCTTCTCTTTCTTTTGTTCCTTTTCTTGATGTATTTCACCTGCATCACCTTTGTAAGTTCTTTTCCTAGTAAATTTAAATTTCTTACCTTTCTTATTTTTGAGCATTTAGTTAAGTTTTCGAGCTAGTAAGGTGATGTCTTCATCATCACTGTCTTCTCCATCAGAATTGAATTTCTCCTTGACAACTTTCTTCACTTTGAAAGCTATTGCTTTCTTGATTGGTTCAAAGTCTTCTATTGCATCTAGATGTGATTCATATGCCATGAGTTTTTCCTTTAATTGACTAAGTGTCAATTTCTTCAAATCTTGAGATTCCTTTATAGCTGTCTTTTTAGCATACCACTTTCTAAGTAAGATTCTAAGCATTTTCCTCACCAAATCTGGTTCTGAAATTTTCTTGCCAAGAGAGGTTAATTCATTTGATATGGCAGTAAATCTATCAAATGCATCTTTGATTTTTTCATCTGATTTAAACTTAAAAAGTTCATATTTTTGAAGCAATGCATTGATCTTAGTATCCTTGATAGTTTCAGTTCCCTCATATGTAATACACAAAGTATCCCATATATCTTTAGCCGTTTCACAACATGATATTAGATAAAACTCAGATGACACAACTGTCATAAGTAAGAGAGTTTCTTAGCCTTAAAATTCTTTTCAATGAGCTTCTTCTCTGTTGGTGTTAACACTTCTCCTTCGGTTAAATCTACTTCGTAATCATCATTGGAAATAACTTGCCAAGAGTCAAAGTCATTAGCTTTGATTTAAGCAGACATACGCATTTTCCAATAAGAAAAATTCGTGCCATAAAAGAAAGGAGCTTTGTTAATTGCAATGTTGTTATCACCCATTTTCGTGAAGGATCACTCAGTTACAATAAATGAGCACAGCTCAAATATCAATTGTTGGTCCCAAAAGAATAACCAATAGGTGGGTAAATTGATTATAAAAATTTCTTATTCAAAAACAATTTAGAAACACCCCCACTTAATTATCAATTTTGAAATGGCTTTAAGACACACTTGAAAATGATTGACCTTGTTTTAAGATTGTAATAGTAAAAATTAACTCAAATGAACTCAAGTAAAAACAAATTCGCATGATTAAAAAAAAAATGTTTCCAGTTACTCTCTAACCGACTCTCTGAGTTTAATCCACAACACAAATGATTAAATAAAAATGCACAAAATTAAAAGATAGGGTAGAGAAGATTGCAAAGTCGATTTATGGAGGTTCCGCCTTAAGCGTCAGTCCTCTCTTCTAGAACCAAGCTCGGGATCTAGTCTTCCTCATCGGTATGTTCCACTATATCCAAAAACAATCAAGTTACAACCTATCCTTGCTAATACACTTGGCTTATAATGCACTTAGCTTGATTGTCCAAGCTTTCCTTAGGCTAACAATCAATCTATTAAGCCTACTTGTAACTCTCAATCTCACATAGAATGAGTAGATCTAAAACAATGGAAATAAAAAATGAATCCTCAAAAGTTTCAAATTTAGTAAAACAATTAGTGTAACAAGGTTTTGCTCAGATAATGAAGTAGTATCTCTGCTTGCTCTTTTGTCACGATAAAACGTTGTTATTCTTTGAGCATGACTTGAAGAATATATTTGAATTCCTTCAATGGTTAGTTTTCCAGAAGTTAAGCTTGTCCCTTGATATTTTGCATTTGGATAAGTTTTTTTTTTTATTCTTTAACCGATAATACTTTGAATATCACATTATCTTAATGTTGTTATCCTGTAATCTTCAGAAGATAATCTTGCTTATCTATAACATAGGAATCCTTATCTTATAATTTGAATTTGATCCTTGGACCGTTGTTGACATCTTCTTCATAGTTCACCTTCTGATCCTCATATGCCTTAAGAATAGAACCTTGTCTTCTTTGTGAATAAATTCCTCTTGCTTCGACTCTATTCTTCAGACACATACTTCATAAAAATATGGATCGTGTCTAAACTTTGTAAGCACTTCATATTATGCACACTAACTTTCTCCTCAAATATAATTCGTTGTGCAATCTCAAATGAAATGCCAACCTCATCAGCTCTCTTATAAGCATAACACTACATGATCAAAACCAAATCACTTCCTAATAAATAGTTTCCACATTTTCTCTAACCATGCCTTAGTAGCAGAATCAAAGAACTCCCTTGCAATTTCAAAGCATGAATCAATATCTTGGGCTTTGTTGTCAAAAACATGATTTTCCCACAAATTGAAATTTGATTCCCCATGAATATTTGAACCAACTTTGTGGAACACATTTGAATGTATTACCCAAATACATTCAACTTTGGTGCTGGGTTTTTAATTTGATAAAACAAAATTTTGTTCGTTAATTCTTCAAACTGTTAAACTGTATGACCTTCTGATTCAGTCTCTGAGCAAACTCTTTGTTTGCTTATTACGAGTAACCATCTGAGTTAGTCTCTGACTTCAAGACTTTATTAATTCCTTTGAATATGTTACTTCATAAAACAGTACACAACTTAACTTATTAAAAATACTTGATCTCTTTGTTATCGTCAAAACATATTTTAGGAGATCTTAACAAGTAGCAAGAAATGGTCTTCCTAATATGAGAGGAACTTCCACATCAGACTCCATATCAAGAATAACAAAATCAACTGGGAAAATGAAATCATTAACTTTACCTAGAACATCCTCAACTACACCTCTAGGAAACTTCACTAATCAATTAGCAAGCTGCAAGCTCATCTTAGTCAGTTTGGAATCTCCCAATCTCAGCTTCTGGAATAGGTGGTAAGGCATGAGATTTATACTAGCACCCAAATCAGCTTGTGCCCTCCCTTCAGATAAGTTTCCAATCAGGCATAAAATGGTGAAGCTTCCAGGATCCTTAAGTTTCTTTGGCATTTTATTTTAAATGATTGTAGAACATTCCCCTCCAAGAGTAACAATAGAGATCTCTTCCAGCTTTCTTTTATTAGTTAGTAGCTCCTTTAAGAATTTAGCATATCTCGGCATTTGTAACAATGCCTCTACTAGTAGGAGATTAATGTGTAGTTGTTTGAAGACTTCCAAGAATCTTCCATAATGTTCACCACCTTATCCTTCTTGAGTCTTGCTGGATATGGAATGGTGGGCTTGTATTCTAGAATTAGTTGTGGTGATGATGATGAATTATCTACATGACTTCTCAGCTTGCTTCCCTTGATCCTTGACAGGAGATTGTTCTTTCACTGATTTAGCTACCCCACTTGTGTCTGCTAGAATGTCAGTTTGTAGCTATTTGCCACTCCTTAGAGTCACTACTTTGGCATTTTCCCTGGGATTTGACTAGGTATTTCCTGGTAACGAACCATGAGGTCTTTATTAAAGTGATTTGGCTATTTGTCCAACTTGAGTTTCCAAATTATG
Organism: Combretum micranthum; assembly: GCA_024138025.1. Lineage (NCBI taxonomy): Eukaryota > Viridiplantae > Streptophyta > Magnoliopsida > Myrtales > Combretaceae > Combretum > Combretum micranthum. The sequence continues at coordinate 702,028 of JAMXBD010000649.1, forward strand.
TATGGAAGCTCCATGGCTCCTAAGAGTTGTCTTCTGATTTCTCATAATCAAGTCTAGAGATTTCTGCCTTTCATCTGAATCATTGATGAGCTTTGCCAACAAATCTTCTACTAGTTGTTTGGAACTTTGACCAGGTGGCCTCTAATATCCTGGAGAAGGATTAAAATTACCCTTTTGGAAATTGTTGTTGTTGCTCCATGAGAAATTTGGATGATTTCTCTAACCTGGATTATAAGTACTGCTATATGGATTATTTTGAGGTCGAGCTGAGTTTCCTAAATAATCTACTTGCTCATTGTTTGCTTCTTCACCAATAGAAGGTTCTACAATAACCAACTGTTGTTGAGAAACTGTCAAACCATCTATCTTTCTCCATGAAGCTTCTACCTTAGACATGATTGTGGTAGCCACATCCACATCTATAATACCTGTAATTCTCTTCTCTCTGCTTCTAGTTTGTGACCACTCATAATAATTTGTGGTCATGTTTTCAAAGAGAGTTAGACTTTCTTCAGGAGTTTTGTGATTCAAAGTACCACCGGCTGTAGCATCTATCATTTGCCTAGTTTGGCAGTTCAAACCATTATAGATGATATGTATTTGAAGCCACTCAGGTATCCCATGGTGTGGACACTTCCTCATTGATTCCTTAAAGTGCTCCCATGTTTCATAGAGTGTTTTAAACTCATTTTGGTGAAAGAATTGAATCTTAACCCTAAGTTTAGCAGTCTTTGAGGGAGGAAAGAATTTTTCCACGAACTTTATAATCAACTCTTGCCATGTGGTGATAGAGTTCCTCGGTAATGAATTTAGCCATTGCTTGGCCCTGCCTCTTAAGGAGAATAGAAAGACTCTGAGACGAACAGCATCTTCGCTCACCCCATTGAATTTAAATGTATCACATATCTTTAAAAAGAGCTGAATGTGTGAGTTCAGATCCTCATCGTCTAAACCATCAAATTGAGCATATTGTTGAACCATTTGAATAACACCTGGCTTGAGCTCAAAATTATTTGCTTGCACTCGAGGTCGAACTGTGCTGGAGTTGACATCCACCAAATTTGCTCTAGAAAAATCAGAATTTGTTCTACCATTGTCGGGCATTGGATTAAGCTCACGGGTAGGATCATCTGGCAGATCAGTCATCCTTTCTTTTGGTAATTTCTCCTAAGCAATTGTCGAAGAAGATTCAACTATTTTCTTGTTTCATTTAGAATGCCCTATAATAGTTCACTCGGGCTCTGGATTGAAGTCAACAAGTCCCTTAGAGTGGCTTCTGGTCATACACTATAAAAACACAACCCTAATCAATCAATAGTTGGAAAGTTCAACAAGAAGGAGAGAAAGACAAGTAAACAAAGAGAAAATAAATGGCTAGATTAACAAGTAAAAAGCATTCCTAATATTAGTGAAACTTCCCCAGCAATGGCACCAATAACTTGGTCATTGCCAATCGTAGCTTTAATAATTTAAATATTTGTTCCTAGTTCCAACTATAATGCAATAGGAAAGTATACCTATTGTAAACGTAATATAGTGTTGAGCACAGAGTCATTCCGTAGAGAGCCAATTACTAGCACTAACTTTGTCCTTATTATCTAACCATCGATTAGGTATGATCAGGTTCATGGATTTTTAATTAATTAACTACTAAATTATGTTAAACTAATCTAGACTCAATTTCCAACAAGAAACAAGGATTAAATCAATTATCAAAACAACCTAGATCTCGTTATATGCCCCTACCATTGGACTAAAAACCAAGTTTATTATAAGAACTGCAGAGTTCCATAATGCAAACTAGTAACTTTCTCAAGTTAAAAGCTAATATAACCATCGATTTCTCAATTAGTGTCACACCCACCCCCCACTACCAAGGTTCTGGATGTGAGCCAGGGTAAACAACTGCCATAGGCCTCCTAGTGATAATGGCCAACATCCGCCCTCAGGCATGACCCCAACTAACACATGCCCCGCACGGTATCATGGGCACTATAAGTATTGTTGCCCTTAGGTGAGTTGACCCCTATCTGCAGCTTGCAGAGATCGAACCCAAGACCTGAGGCTTTTGCTTAACCCAAAGGTAGTACCCCTCACCAATTGAGTATGTAATACCCCTCAAATATAGATGGTGGAACTCTAATCACAAAGGTGCTTTTTCAGTATAATAGCCTGGAGTTTGTCAGAACTCCAAAGTTAAGTGTGCTTTGGGTAGAGCAATCCCAAGATGGGTGACTCTCTAGGAAGCGCAGGCACCAAAAGGACAAAACCATGTGGCATGAGGATAAAGCAGACGATACCTCAGTAGGTAGAGTTCCAAGTCGTTACACAGTGCCTTAGGTATCCTGGTTATGCCTAAGAGTATGCTGAGAAGGCCAGTTGTCACACCCCATAGGGCATCCTAAACGTAACAGTTCGCCACATGCCATGTAAGACTCACGAATTACTACCTTAGTCCTTCGGGGAGTCTTGTATAGATGTAAGGCGTCCCTTTACAATAATAGAATACTTTAACCGATAGAGATAAAAATTTTAAATTGACATTCAATAGCATTAGAATATAAATCAAAACACATATATAAATAGCTGCAATATCTAATGGGCATTCCCCCACAAAAGAATATTGTTAAGAGGTCTATTACAGTCATCTAGAGTCCTTTAGTTTCCTACAAAAGTCTAAACAGACATGAATATAACTTCTAAAGAAAATGCCTAGCTCTTGTACCTAAGCTGTAGGTTGCCTTTGTCGAAGCCAAATGAACGAGTGCTACAACAAATAAAAACTATAGGATGTAAGCTACACTAGCTTAGTGAGTGAGAACTTCCAAGATTACATTCATAACACATTACACAAGCAAGTCATTAATCAAATAAATGATATGCATCAAACATATGGAAAATAATAGACATATGACTAGCCAAAAATCATATGTGAATGGACTTTCGCCCTGCATCCCGGGTTAGCAGATTAACGAATACTACTGTACTACCAAAATATGCCATTTTGGATCATGGTCAACCAACTTATAATTTCGTTTATGGATTACGATTAACCAACTCATTATTTTCGTTTATGGATCACGATTAACCAACTATTACTTCGTTTCGGATCACGGGCAACCAACAATTACTAATGCTCCATCTCCATTTATGATATGAATTAGTCCATATTTATTTTCAATTCCAAATAGTCGATTATACCAATTCCTTAGGTTATCAATCAATAATTGCAGACGATCAATCAATAATTGCAGACAATCAATCCTAATTCCTCTATACAAGCATTAGTTAATCAGCCGGCTTCAATATTCTTATTTTCAATTTTTCATATCATCAGCAACATACATAATTCCCATTTATCCCCACCATACATATTTATTTTATCTTTGCCAAAAATCTAATGCAACTATCATTACAATCACATACAATAAATGGAATCGGAAGTAATACTCACTCGGCTATTGGGAACACCGGTCCTCTAGTAATAGTAATCCGGTGGTAGGGAATCGTCAATCTCGGGGTCACCTAAAAAGGAAGAAATACCCCAATAAGTATTTCATCACTTAACTAATCTAAACTATTAAATAAAACTATCATTTCTGTAATTCGCGTCATTTGTGGAAGTCCTAACTTAAAACGGCCATAACTTGGTCATTTTAACTCAGAATTTTGCAAATTATATATCGATTTCTATCTACTTCGAAAGGTCTATCTAATTATAATATTATTTTCAAGTTTTGAAAATATTTGGGTCATGAAACATTCTGATTAGTTCTGATCAGTAGCGGATTCCAATTCCGAAAAATAGTTTTGTAAATGTTTGTAATGTTTCTATTATATAGATCAACTATATATGCATTATTGATGATTTCCTATCATGAATGGCACGTTATGAGCTTGATGTATGCATGCTCCTGACAATATTTACTAAAAGGAAATTTTAGAAATTCTTTATTTTGTAAGACTTCAAGAATACATACTCTTAAGAAAACTAGTTTCATGACTTTGATAATTCTCTTTTGTTTTTTGGATTATTTCTTAAGAAAATCTAGTTATCCTTGTAAAAATTAAGTCTTTCTTATATCTATTCCTTAAGGCCTTCATTTCTTCATAAAAATCTCCATTTTATACTTTGTAAACATGTTTTCAAATAGGGTCTATTTCTAAATCCGAATTTTTGTAAAATTAGTTTCTATGTTATTTCTTTGAGAAAAACTTGTTTAATACTTTAAAATTCTAAGCTCCATTATTCCTATCCCCTAAGGACTTCATTTCTTAAATAAAACTTTCATTTTGAGTTTGAAAAATAGGCGTTTCATTGCCATTAGTCCTAAATTACGAATTTCTTAAAGTAACAAGCAATTCAATATTTCCTATTCTATTTCTACTCCTTATTTTACATATTTTTCTTATCAAATCCCATCTCAACTTATAAAAATCATCACTTGATGATATCTATTACCTATACTCTTCATTTTTCATATAAAACACAAGTTTTTGAGTTGATAAAAGGGTTTTTAATGTATGGTCTTAAAGTCATCCGAATTTTGATTTGAACATTTCAACAAAAATTTTTCCTTTTTAAGTTTCTTGTCTCATCTACCTAAAGTTCTACAAACTACAACATTCATATATACAAGACAAAATTCTTTAGGGTTTATTAATGCACTAAAACACAAAATATCCACAAGACCATGAATGTCAAGAATAACATGAGCATTTAAATTCTAAATCTACTACTTATGATACATGAAATGGAGTTTGAAAACATGAACATGGATTTTTATGCAAGATCTTTACTTTACTCTACTATTATATGCATGAGCATGAAGATCATTAGATAAAAACACATTTAAACACAAGATGTACTCTTGTGATGGCTTGATATTCATGTAGTAATATTTTCTTGTCCTTAGCAAGTGCTCACGAGGATTTAAATGATAAAATACTCATGAATAGTCTTGCCATTATAAGGTTTAATAGTAGAAAGGTTTGAGATTCATCACTTAAGGCTTGAAATGAGTGGAAAATGAAGAAAAAAATGAACTTGTGTGAGTGTGTGTGTGTGTGTGCTAGTGTCACGGCACAAGGAGAAAAAGAGAGAGAGTTTGTGAGTTTTTGAAAAGTGAAAATGAATAAAAGAGACAGAAGGCATAAAAGATGATATATAGTAAGGTAAGTTAGGGTTTGTTTTAATTATAAAAAGGAAGAAAAATAAAACCATTGATGGCGATATTGTGTGTGTGTGGGGGGGGTGTGCGCCGGTTCCAAAATTGGAGGGAGAAAGGGGAGTTGAATTTGTTTTGTTTAATAATTTATGTAATAATAAGTCTTAAATGTAATAATTCTTAAGAGACAAATTATTCTTGGAAAAGAAAATGTAATTAAGTGTTTGTAAGGATGTAAGAGTAGGGAGTGGCTTGTGAGTGTAGTAGGTTATACTTGTGAATAGTAATGAATAGTAACAAGATAATTAATTTAGTGATAGTAAAGAAAATACGAGAAAAAGGCTATATTTATATTTTTCATAAACCAAAAAATTATAAAAATTATATTTTTGAAACCTTTATTAAATTTCGGTTCTAAAAAGTATTCCAGAATATTTTTCGAATTTCGAGTTTCTGCTCGCTTTTCTGTAATGGATCTCGAAAGGCTCGGAATAGAAAATTTTTCGAAATCAGATCTTTTTATGGTTTGAAATATACTTTAGAACAATATTCAATATTAAATTATTTTGCAAAATTTCTTTTAGTTTGAAATCGAAGAAAAACAAGATCCAGGGTTCTTAGGTTCTCTCTCAAGCTTAAGCTAGTCCGGTTTAAGGTTTTGGTTTCCAAAGTCTACTTGGTTACTAGGAAAACCGGGGTTTACACCAGTGTACCTGGCATCATGATCCCTACCTAAGGTAGCCTGAGGGCTTAGGAGCGTCCCCTCTACTATGGTAGAGCTGGGGTAGCAGGTCGTGATAAATGATATCAAAGCAGTGGTTCTGAACCTGTGTAATGAAACTGATAGGGACGTCAGTTCTATAAGTAGGGGGGTATGTAATACCCCTCAAATACCCCTTAAATGATATAGAGGCATCTTTTCGGTGTAATGGCTTGGAGTTTGTCATAACTCCAAAGTTAAGCGTGCTCTGGGCAGAGCAATCCCAAGATGGGTAACCTTGTAAACCCTTAAAATTTTCATAATTCTTAGAAAATAATCCTAGAAGTCTAACACCAAAATCGAAACCCTGAAAATCGATCCAAGTTAAAACCAAATTCTAAATAAGATCAAACACGAGAATTCTTAATCTTGAGGAAAAGAGAACCCTCAAAACAAAATAGAAAATCAAACTATCGGTTAATTTGACATCTGTACACCAATCAAATCATTCCTAACATGCAAATTAAGATGACATATCCAAATAACTCTCGATAATGAAATACTAATACCATCAATCCTTCAATGAATTTTAGAATAAAAATTTTCAATTTTTACCAAAAGTCAAACTGAGTTAACCCATAACCCTAGACTTGGATAAACGATCCTAAGAATAGAAAAATATTAATTAATCAGAAATCAAATGAAATAAACCATATACATTGAACTAAAAATATAATACGGACAGAAACCCAAAATTTTATGATCTTACGAACAACTCAACAAAAAACCGGAAGTCAAACCAGGCCCTGAAAGTTAACAAAGCTTACAACAAACCCTAGTCTTTAAGATCCGGCAATCCCGCACCCTTAAACCCTTAACAACAAAATGGAAATAATTTTTTATAATAGTTCATAATAATATAGGGAAGCTTAAAAATATCAGATTCACAAAATTCTAATGTCCTTCGGATCCGAACGGGATCAGTTTTCAAAAATCATTCCCTGATACACCAAATGGCAAAAATATTCCGTTAATACCAATAGACTCATAAAAATATAAGGAATCCAAAAATATCACTTTTAGAATTTTTCGGTAGCTAAAAATTACAGATATCGCATTTATATACGTATTTTTATTACTACCGATATTTTATTTGTCTAGTTTACTATTCATTACTATTCCTCTATATCTACTTTTTTAACTACCTATTCTTACACCTACAAACCTATTTCTTATAATTTTCTTTTCCCATAAAAATTCTACATCACATATTACTAAACTTCTATCACGCTTTTCTTCTAAAATTAATTTTTAATCACTTCTCTCTCCCTCCTCTTCAAGTTGCCGTCCACCCCTCTCTCTCTTCCCTCTCCAATTATTTTCTTTTTCAATTTATTTAATTACATCTAATTTTCACTTCATAATTCTATAAATACCCCATTTCTCCTTCATTCTTTGACACAACTCATTCTACTACCAAAACTCTCTCAAATTCTCTACACAAATACTCTCCACAAAATTTTCCTCTACCAAAACTCTTTTTCACCAAATACTCACAAAATTTCTCTCTATACACAATCCAACCACCATTTCTCAATAATCATATAACCATACATTCACTACCATCTTCATACCACATAAACACTTTAGGTAAAATTTCTTCCAACCATTTAGTTTATCCATGTCTTGTAACTTAACATGACTATGGTATTGTTTTGAAACTCATATGAGTAGTAAAAACAACATGTTCTTGTTTTGTTCTTGCACATGAAAATCCTATTTTATTATCTTGATATTATATATGTTGTTATTATTCATTATTATCATTGTTATTATTATGCTAACTTCTTATTCATATCTAACTAAATATATTTATGTATTTATATATAATCTTTAGAGCAAATAAGCTCACTTGTTATTTATTTAATTTCATGCCTTGCAATTTATTTATTTCATGTTAGTTTTAAGACTAGTCTTTCTAGTCTTGACTTGTTCATATCAAGTCAAAACAATCTTTTCTTTATTTTCTTTATTCTTTTTAGGACTAGTCTATTCTTAGTCCCGGGATGCCTTGATAAAGTTAAGTCTCCCAATACTTGACCAGGATACCTTGATGAAGCTAAAGTTCCCAATAATTGATATTTTTATTATCTTGCTTATTATTATTTGTTTCTAGTATTTTCTCATATCCTTATTATTTTACATGCTGATAATACTTGTATCTATATAATGATATTATCTCAACTAAATTTAAAAGTATAATTTTACTTTATTAAAGGAACTTAAAACTAAATTTTCTATTATGTGACTTGTCATTAATAATGGAGTTATTATCAAACAACATAGAAATGGAAGTAATACAAGTTTTCTTAAATAACAAAGATAGCTTTATCAAGGAAATATAAGAAATATAAGAAATAAACACTTTCTTTTTATATTATGGTAACGTAAGTTTTAGTAAAATAATTTGTTAGTATTCAAAGTTTTCACAAAAAGCTTAAGATTAAACTCTTTTTAACTCCATAACAACACCAAAAAGCAAACTAGTTTTCAAAGATAAGATAAAATTAACTCATAAAGTTATAAACCCACTTAGAAAAATAATAATTTTCAAGTTTCTAAAGAATGAACTTATTTTCAAAGAATACAAATATGATAAGATCAAAAACAAAGGATTTTATCAATAAAGAGGATTCTTTTCAAATAAAATTTGTAGAGGAAATAAAAGACTAAGTTTTAGAAAACAAGAACTTATATTTTAAACAAGAAATATAAAAAGAAAAGACTCATTTTCCAAAACCATTCTAAATGCAAATTTATAAATAGGTTATTAACAACTTAATAGACTTTTGATAACTTTTGATCTTTTATCACTAGAAGTAGAAATTATAAAATATCAAAGTTAAAAGAAAATTTACTTGTTTTGGAAAAAAGGAATGAGGAAAACAAAATAAAAATATACTCATTTATAATAACCTAGGAAATATAAAGTTTCTTCAAAATACTTGAAAAGGAAATTTGTCAAGTTAAGTTTTAACACTTTAAAATGAATTATTTTATGAAATAAATTATTGAGACACTACTACTAGAATTTTTGCATATAGAATGAGCTTATCCATATACTAAAGAGATTTATCAATCATATATATATAATAATATATATATATAAAGGATTTTTGAATGAAGTAGAGTTGGAAAATTGTTTCACAAAATCTAAAAAAAAAAAAATTAGTTTTAGATCAGTACCTTATGGTTTTGAAACCCAAATGACCTTATATGACAAAAATAACTTTAGAAATGGATAGATATTTTCGAATAGGTAGAAAAAGGTATATTATGTGCGAAATTCCAAGTTAAAATGAGCAAGTTATGATCATTTTAAATTGGAATTTCATTCTATGCGATTTTGACGAACACAGTAAAATAGAGTTAGAAAGTTTAAGAAGAATTTCTACGAAATACTTATCCTGGGTATTTCTTCTGTCTAGGTGATGAAGGATACAAGATTATCCTTCCTGAGGATTTCTACGGCAAAGAAGATTTCGAAATGGACGAGTGAGTTATTCCTCTTAATTTCGTTACCTTGCTTGTACTTGTAAAGTAGTGACATTAATATACTAAGAAAAGATAAAAATGGATATGTATGGGGAATTCCGGGATATGTGATTCTATGCTTTTGTATGAAATGAGAATTAAGAATATCGCAACTTCAAATTGCCTATTCAAGTATTTTGTTTACTTACTTATATAATTACTTATTCCTTGCCAAATTAATTGATCGCCCCTTAAAAAACCTTAATAAGGTTTGGCTTAAGAAAAATAAAACGCTCATGCATAGCATCCATCGAGTCACATCTCTTTCGAAAGGTTGCTACTCCTACGCATAGTGTTGGATTAGTTATTATCGTAGTGAGTTACGGGCCATGCTCCTTCCTAGAGAATCCAAATCGCTCGAAGAATGCGACTCTAGGTTCGGAGCCGAGCCAATCAAATGCTTTGGGTAGGGACCTGGGGACTAGAAGCAAAAGGTCATAGATCTTCAATACCGATTCCCTAACCTTCGATATGGAGGGATAAATCCGTTCTATATATGGTTTTCGGATAACTATATATATTTGTGTAATCACATGATTGTTGCATTGTATGCATAGCATATGTGTGGAAATTTAAATGAACTTGTTTGAAACCATGGTGCGGATGAAAGGAATACCTCACTAAGCTAGTTGTAAGCTTATACCCCTATAGATTTTGTTGAAACAGGTATACCCATGGCTTTAATCGAAGAGCATGACCTTAAGGAAGTCGTGGGAAGTTGTTAAACTTTTAAGAAGGCAATGGGAACATAAGATGAAGTTATTTTGTAAGATTCCTTATATGTAATATATGTTATGTTAGTGTTTTGGCAATTTCTAAGAAGTGTACTTATTTTGACTTGAAGACAATAGAGGGATATGTCCCTAAGAATTGTAATTTACTATGTTTATATTTTATGATAAGTATTCCCCTTGCCTTATTACTTAATTATTATCAATGTAAATTGCGCTACTCTGATATGTTCCATTAGTTGTGATGTACGCCTTATACATGATATGGAAGCCTCTATGTGACTGAGGTAGTCATTCTTAGGCTTTAGTATTGTGTACGGTGAACTGCCATGTTTAAGGTACCCCTCGAGGCATGATAGACTCCTTGGGAAGTGCTAGCATCAAAAGGACAAAACCATGTGACGTGTGGCCAAAGCAGACAATACCTTAGTAGGTAGAGTTTTGAGTCATTACAGAGTATCTTTAGTCTCTTGGTTATGCCAGAGGGTGCGCTGGGAGGGCTAGTGTACCTAGCATCACGATCCCTACCCATGGTTGCCTGAGGGCCTAGGGGCACCCCCTCCACTACGGTAGAGCCTGGGGTGGGGTGGCAAGTCATGACAATTAGGATCTTTCCTCAATAAATAGCAACCTAGAATCACATTAAATACATGGACTCATCTACTATTTACCCAAAGCATAGAAGATTTTTGTTATTCTATCTCTAGAATCACAAGAAAATCTTATCCATTGCATAGATTTGATCATAAAAGCAATTTCTCAATTAACCTAAATGATATCAAACATAAATTCATACTCCAGATATATGAATCTAAGATAACAAGGAAGAACAAGCAATGGAACATAAGAACGTCAATATAATTTCATTAAGAACAATTCCTTATCATATGACAAAATAGGTTCAAATGAGACCTAGATTCGTGGTCCACTCTCTCATGCTATTAAAAATGAAAATATAAGGAGTAAGAGAGAAATCGGAGTTCATGATTACAACCCTGAAAGATTGGATCTTGAATGCTTCAATAAATTAGATCTTCTTGGTTTGTTATTGTAAAGAAAAATATAAAATGTGCTAAAAAGAAAACCCTAGTAGACTCCCTTTTCTTTGTCATAAATGTATATATATATATAACTACATGAAACTAGAGAAGAGAGAAAAGTCGGGCAAGTGGGTGTCTGGCTCACCACGCCCCTCACCATGCCCCGTGCCAAGGGGCGTAGTGGCTTCAGTCTTCATTTCTTCCTTTGGCATGCCCCTTCACATGAGGCGTGGTAGCTTCTGTGTCCTTTTCCTTCTTGTTTTCCTTTTTACTTTGGCTTGTTTTCATCACATTTGAGTTTGTAGAACCTAAAAGCAACATATTGATTAATTAAGTTATAGTTCTAGATGATTTTCAATCAAATGACAATTAAAAGACTCTACAAATCATCCTAGAATTAAGGGTGTTATGACAATTATCAATATGTAATATACATTTATGTAATAGTCATAAGCTTCAATATAAATTAAGTGGGTAAATTACACTTAAAGGATATAATGTTTGAGGGTAAATTCGTTTGAGCTAACAATGTTTTGAATGGTTCATTTAAGGTTACAATGCTAAGAGAAATGAGTCAATTAAGGTCATTATTGACACGTGTCAATAAGAGAAAATTTAATTGAAACTCAAAAGATTCACCATGTTGTGACACATATCAATGATAATCTTAATTAACTTACTTCCCTAGATGTTGTAAACTTAAATGAACTTACCTCCAAATATTGTGACATTATGGTGTAATTTATCCTAAGTTAAATGCATAATAAAACATACCTACTAATGATAACAAATAGAATTGGAAATACTTCCATACATAACACTAATGTCTTTAGAATGTCAATATAAAATATGACAATCTAGCACATTACTTTGAACGTCAAATTGCAAGCTTCTATCAAGGCACATTAATTTTTACATAGTTACAAATATAACTATTGTAGTAATCATAAAATGCATTAACCCTATGTAATTGCAAAATCCACCAACGAGCCCACAGTAAAATATTAGTTTTTTCTACCTAAAAGAGGCATAAATAGTCGATATATTTGATACTTGTAAATGCATTCATCTAACTGTAATATTATTGAACACTTTTCCTTTGACACTTATTAGCGTCATCAAACAAGGAAACTAAAAAATGTTTGATTACTTTTAGGATTTTTTTTCATCGTTAATAATATACAATCAACTCAAAACTTGGATCCATACTAGGTGCTTCCAATGGTGATAAGAAGGTCAACCTCTTCTAAGAACATGTAAAGATTTTCCACAAATTGTATTCCCCTTTTTCTAAAACATCTACAATTCTCTCGACAAACATATTGCCCTTTTCTAAAACACTTGTAATATTGTCAATATACATATGGAGATTTTCATATTGGCTCTCAATGATTTCTACCAAAGTAATGGCTTTATTTAGTCATTCTAGATGGCAATCTACCTGGAAAATTAAAAAAAAAAAGGTATGCATATAGGAATAACACTTATTCTAACTATCATCCATGTTTAGTTTAGGGTAATCGGAATATTCTTTGAAAATTCTGATAAAATTTTTGTAAAAGAAAGCTCTTGGGGTACCCTAACATTCAAACTATAAATCTAGAATTTTTGTGTGTTTGTCTTTTTTTGTTTTATGTTAATGTTACGTTTGGTATTAGTATTTTTCCCAAATGCACAATTAACCTTTTGACATTTAAATTAATCAATTCAATACCTAATAAAAGTTTTCATATTTATTAATACTACCTCTCTAGCTTTGTATCTGAGATGACACTTCCATTGAATGAAAAAGTAACATATGTCAAGTAACATATGGATTAACACATACATTATCTAATTAAACAATTAAGCAAGTAAATTAACTTTCAACAACTTCAATGTATGTGCTGGTTCGTTTGCTTAATTGTCTATGATAAGTTATTTTTTCTCTATTCAATTCAAATGGATTTATGCTCATTTAATTTGAATATTTCATAAAATTCTCGTAAATTGTGCTACTATTGCTTAAATTGTTGTTTTTAGTTCCAATAAGCGTAAAAGAAAGAATCAAAGTGATTTACTCAAAGAGTAGAGTGAAAACAACAAGAACTTGAGATCTTGGTCCAAGTCATGCCCAAGTTAAAGTTGTACACAGAGCCAACTGTGCTATTAATTGTGCTCGTGAATCACCCCTTGGTTTAATACCTGATTCTACCCTTGATATGTGCATAGCAATTCTGACAAAGTTTGTTATGCAGAATCTGCTATGTCAGGAATAAAATATTCATTTATTATGTGCCTTCTGTCAATAAATAGGCATGTGTAGAGTAAAGTAATTTAGAATGTGAATAATGTATAATGTATCAATAAAGTTGAGTAATTTAAAGCGAGAATTATAGTGTGAGAAACTTTGCTACACTAGGGTTTCAACTCCTTTTACATAAATTCAAGTACAAATTCAAGTTGTATACAAGGTTTTAAGCTTCCATAGGTGATATCTATCTTCGTTTCTCAATTATTTCTCTTAATTTCCCATCATTAATTAATTGATCCATGGAGAAGTAATTGTTTGAGCTTAGTTTATGGATTTAAGACCTAATTCATGTGAATTATAGGTGCACATTGTTGAGTACTTGTAATTAATAGCTTGAGTTGTCTGAGCACCATATAAATTCATGTCAAATTTCAACTGAATAAATTGAGAAATCATTCTATTGAATAGATCTAAGCTATTAATGAGGTTTACTCACAACACCTAGATATAGAGTGGTAAAAACATTTTGTCACTTGATTAAGAATTCATGAAATGTGGTTTTTAATTAAAAGATTCTTGTTCTTAATGCAAATCTAGATTGGTAATGGCTTGAGAAGAGATTCTAGTTGTTTAATCTAGATTATAAGTTAGTGACACTCGAGAGAGGCACTAACATATCTTTGCGAGTTCGACAATACAAGCATTTTCAACAAAAAACTCATTGAGTTTGTTTTTTAAGAATTTACATGATAAAGACTTGGTAAAGCAAGATATAAGCTATTCCATATATTTGAACTTATCTTTTGGAATTTACTATTAGAGCATGTACATAGCTAGTTCGTAAATATTAGCTTAGTTTTGTGAATATCTTGTACATCATGAACTGCTGAATTTTCTTTGACTAGATCATAGATAAAAAAAGTAAGTACAATAGATGGTAACGATCCCTTGGAATATGACCTAATGTTTCTTATGGGTAGGCATGGTATTGTTTGGTCTGGTTCGTCATAAAATCAAACCTACTCATACGATTCAGTATACGGTTCGAACTATATTCCGAAAAAAGAATTTCTTTTATTTTCAATAAAAAAATCTATAAACTATCTTTCCATTTTTTTATGTTTAGAAACGTTTTTAAAAGCCAAAATCATGATTAGTTGAAATCAACAATTTTGATATTTATGAGAATTCACCATTAGATCTCAAAATCATGATTGCATTCCAACTTTATTAATGGTTATTATTTTAATTACTTTTTTATCCTACATATCTTTATTATCTATATTTATTGTATGTATGATTTTGTTTTAGAAGAAATTCAATTGTATTCCATTCCAATATTGTTAATGGTTATTATTGTAATTACCTTTTTGTCTCACATTATTTATTATCTATTTTTAATGCAAAGGGTATTTTAATCATAAATCTTATTATATACTCATTTTAGTGCATTCCAATTTTTTTTTTTTTTTTAGTGACCATTTCATATGACATCAATCATTTGGAATAGATATTAAACTTCAATATAAACAAAAAAAAATTCAAGTAGTCATACGAATACAAAAATATCAAACACACAACTATAAAAATTAAACAAGATTGAAATGTGTTTTTATCCATTACTTATTTCTTTATTTGATTAAATTCTCATAAAATATAAAACCTACATAAATATATCTAAAAATTTATCTCACCCCAAACCAATATTTTTAATTAAAATTTAATTATCAATATATAGAGGGGAAATTTATGAAATAGTTCAATGTATACTCATATCACAATAGGAATTTATTAAGGCATTAAAAAGAATTAATATCTATAAATTTGATATAATCTATAAAATCTCTCATAAAAGAAATCTTCAAACAAAATTAATATTTATTTGGTTTATCAATCTAATTGTTTTCATACATAATATATATTGCAAGAGATGCCATATAAATGTACATTAATAGGAGTTTTTTTTTTTTTTTTAAGGTGAAACGGCTTGGTTAATGACTCCAAATCAAACCGCGAACCAAATTCTCATCACCGAGCCGAACTATTTACAAAAAAATTGAAAATTCTGTTTGGTTTGGATCGGTTTCTAGTTTGATCGGTTTATTTTTTTTTGCATAGCCTTATTGTTTCTATACTACTTCAGTTAGTGCACTTATCTAAATTGGAAGTGACCAAAGTTGAATTGAATCATTATCCATTTATAAATTTTTAAAACAACTTCGTGTCCTTTGAACCAAGAATAGCCAGTCTAATATTCTTTTTTTTCTTTGTTACTTGACACATGCTAATTCTCAATTCCTTGGCAGTGTCAGCTTAGTAAATGCAGTTAACTATGTTTGTTAAGGTGGTGTTTATGAACATAAAAACTTTGATTAGATATTAAATTAACAGTTAACTATATATTTGGGAAAGTTCGGGTGTTAGACATAATCGTTTTTTTACTCCTAAGTTGAACTACTAAATTCTTCATCTATTTGTTAAACTATACAAGGTAGTTTCATCTTTTACTTGTTAGTTTGCCATTTTACTTTTGTAATTTTTAAACAAATATTTATCAAGAAAGACATAAATGAAAAAAAAAAAATATTTTTACTTATAAACATACTAAACATATAATATAGAGATGGAAATCTGATAACCTAAACAAACCCTATTTATGAAAATTCTTAAGAATTGGTTTGCAGTTATTAAATAGTACTCAAGAGATTTAATTTTATATGGTAATAAGTTGTTAGTTGTTAGATGGGAAATAACAAATAAAACGTTTAAAATTTCACTCAATAAGAAAACTTGGTATGAAAGAGAGCATTTTCTATCATAGTAAGATAGGAGCAAGATGCAGCCCCAAAATTTTAATCCTATTACCGCTCTTCTGTTCTTTAATTGCTTTGTAAATATGTGGGCGACCAACTTTTCTTGTGAAGTGTTTGAAGTCCTAATTAACATTTCCAAACATCAATTGGCCAATCCGTTTTAAGAGCTTGTTTATTTAATTTAATTTATCTTTTGCAACCTACATCACTTTAGCACCTGTTAAGATTTGGAGGAAAAAAATTAACTTGATTCGTATTATTAAATAGCCAAACTTATTTCTTTAAGAGATAAGGTTGGTAGAACCAACCTCATATTTTGAAAAAAAAAAGTTTGGTTAGAAATAAAAAAAAAAAAAGAAGTAAAACTTATAAGAAATAAATAAATCTAAAATAAAAAGTAATGTAAAATAAAAATAATAATAAGTATTAATACTATTTTCAATGTAAATAGAATTTAGTTTTATTTATTCATAATATTTAATTTAATGAGTTATTAATAATAACACACTAAATAAATATGATTTAAAAACATGTCTATTTGCTTTCTATAGAGTATCATTAAAAAGACAATCCCACTTCTAAATAATGTGAGACTTCATTTTAACTCTATACTCAAGAACATCCCACTTGAATTGAAGGAAAAAGAAATTCCACATCGTTTGGAAGTGATATTACTGTTTTGGTAGTACTCTATATAAAACAAATAAACATGTTTTAAAATTATATTAATATTTAGTGTGTTGTTATCAATAACATATTAAATGTGGTGAATAGATAATAATTTATTTCTATTCATATGGTAAATAGTATAAGAAATTAATATTATTTGTTTTTTAATTTTTTCTTTTCTTTTTATTTTATATTTATTCATGTCTTATTAAATTTTCTTTGTTTTTTTCTCTAATTTGCAGCCAATGTCATCTCTTTAAGAGACAAATTTGGCCACTTACTAACTCGTATCTTCAAGAGATAAATTTAAGTTCCAAAATTTGAGATTATTTTCGGTTTAGTGGTATTTTCATATCTATTCTATTATGTTTTTCCCCCTTTCCCTGATGTATTGATAGAGAAAAGTCACGTTTCCAAAATAGCTTCTCATCAATTCAGATATGGGCAAACTAGTAAATTCTTATTCTAACTTCCCAACCAAAAGCCACATCTTTTCTGAAAATTGCTATGAGGAAAGTTATATAGTCTCGCTTATTTTTTAATGAAACCATTTTCATAGATTGTTAAAGGTTCAATTTATGTGATCATTAAAAAAAATAATCTACTTTATCAGCTTTTTGCTTTAATTATCTCCCTCTAAATAAAACTTTACACATAATAGAAAAAATGTTACATGGAAAAGTGTTTTTCCTTTTATTATTGGAAATCAACCTTTTTTTCTTTGATATATATTTGGGTCAAATTATATAGGAACGTCGCAACGTTTGATGGCAATGTCACTGTCATGCCCCGATGGTACCCTAGTAGTAGTAAACAAGTCACACTTGAATACTATCACTAGATTACTTTCAAAGAATGACAGGTTTTTAAAACAACAGGATCTTTTAGTTGCTTGATAAGAAATAACAAATATATGAAAAAAATAACTTAGTGAATAAACACTGCAGAACCATTACAAACCATATAGTTCTTCTGAAATACATAACTAAATAATCTATTCTAATAGTACATAACCATTAAACTAAAATATAACCATAGACTTCCATCTCTTAAGCTCTTACCGGAGCCATACTCCCGGAAGTGACTAACCAGGGTCATAAAGTAAACCTGAAAAAACTGTTGGAGTATGAGTGAAACCACAGCTCAGTGAATAACCAGACATACCATCATCACACAAGTTATTAGCAAATCATATGCAATGCAAGCAATCAATCATATGTACAGATACAAGCTTGGATGATCTAGAATCCAAACAGGAAAAGGATTTATGCCCTCTTTTTAAGGGTTAAAGAACCATTCTCAAAGACCCACCTGCCTAGGAGAGGCTAAGTACACAGGAGAATCAACGATTTCTTGTTTTAGGGTTATCACTTTGAATATAATCGATTAAACTGACCATCTCCTGCAATCCCCTTAGAAACTCCCTAAGTATTAATCATTTTAAATCAATTCTACGGGCGACGTTCTTTAGTGCCACTTAGTTCCCATAGGACTGATAGCCTAAAGAGTACCTTGGAAGAACTAACACATTAGAAGCATAAACAGAGAACCGAAATATTAATACGTAGTAGGTTGTCACCCCAAAATATATGCAATGATGCAATTCGTGCAATGTATGATCAGGTTATTTAGTAAGTCAATAGTTCTTAATCAAGTTCATGGTGACCATGCATTACACACAATCATCATTATACTACTTCACAACATCAAATCATTGCATTATCGCTTTTGTAAGGATATCTTAACAATCATACAATCAAATCACAACATATTTTCAACAATACAATCATTTAATTATCTTTGCATTACATATTCAACTACTTACAAGCACAAACAGTATAATATGACTGAATTACTCACCTGCTCATACTGACTCAGTCGTAATAATCAGCTGGTAAATCCTCTAGTGTATCAAAGTCACCTATTTAGATGAATAAAGTATTCATCAATATAAATTATAAAATTAAATTCCTATATGTGACTAGTGTCATAGACTCGATATTTATCAAGTTTTGGCAATTACTATTACTCATTTTATGTTATTCTATACTGATCTCAATATAGAAAATTATCTTTAGTTATTATTACTTAGTGTCGTCGTATTTCTCTTAATTTATCTCGTATAATTTTTTCTTTATTTTTAGAAGTCATATTACGCGAGAATTTAGCTTATTTCAATGTCCATTCTTACCTATTTTATCTTTTTAGAACATATATATGACAATTTATAACTTTTATTAACACTAAATATTTGTCTTAAATTCTAGGGTTTTGAAAATTATTAGATATTAATCTAAGTATTCTAAATATTTGTATTTACTTATCTAAGTAATAAATCTTATATTTATATATATATATATTATAATATACTAAGTAGATGTATTGCATATATATATATATATATTCTGTTTAGGTCAGAATAAACTTTCGTTGAAAAATTTTGTCTGTACGTCGGATCAAAGCTGCAGGCCTTCAAGCCCATGTGCCGGTGTAAGTATGGTTTCGAAAATTATTTCATAAGAGTTGCACCGGCTTTAAAAGCTGTCGGCTTTCAACGTACGCCTGCTCTACACCGTCGGCATAAATCTCCAGGTAGCCGACTTACGTTCATTTTTACGTGAAAATTATTTTTACATAGCCTCTGACCAGTGTAAGTCGTCCCTACGTCGCCGGCTTATCCATGTAAGCCGCCGGCGTTGAGCGATTACACTGTCGGCTTTGAGACAGTGTTGGTACTGTTCATCATCTTCTTCCTCTATCCGATTCAATTTCTTTAAATTTTACATGTTAAAAACATTACTAAACCGTTCCTAAGTGTTTATATATCTTATATAAGGACATAAAACAATTTTGAATACGTCTAAAAACATATATATTTAGATCTCGATCTTATGAAAGTAAAACTAGGGTTTCGGAGTTTTACCTCATTTGAGCCGATCCGATGGAATCCGAAGCTTGTGATTGTGTTTATTACGTTCCTAAGATTATTAGAAGTCAGTTATAAAGCATAGATTTGAAAGAAAATCATTTGAATCACATCAACTTACCTTTGAACTCGTATTCAAGTGTTTTTAGTATTGTTTTTCCTTTGATCTGAACTTAGTTGGTTTGATCCGTTTGTTTTCTATTTTTGGTCGGTTTTAGTTGTTATTTGGGAGTGGATTCGTTCTGGAAAATGTGAGAGTTAATGAAGTTTGTTTGTTTCTACGTTAAAGTCATTTAACACTCATAAATATAGAAGGAGAAGAAGAACAAGTTGCGGCTGCATATCTCCTCCGAATTCCTTCGATTTTTCCTCCCATTTGATCTGTTATTTTCATCCTAATTAATGCTAGGGTGAGTTGTCAACAAATGATTGGTATGGGAGTTGATTTTGTTGACAAACTTGGGTGAATTATTGATCAATTCGGCTCTTTTCTTCCTCTCCGAAATTTCCAGCCAAATGCACCGAACACACACATATATATATTAATTAGTTATTTAATTGAATTTTAAGATAATTTATCGAGTTGTACGGGTACAAATTAGCTAATATTTGGAAGTTTTTGTACAAAAATATATTTATAGGAATATACAAAACTCTTAGATTATCAAATAATACAATTTTAGATTTTATATATACATAGTTAATAAATTATATAATTTTATCTCCCGTGATTAAGATTTCTTAAGCTCATTAGGTCAATTTTTGTTTTAGGCTTCAATAGCTTAAGAAAATTTGAATTTGAACAATAACGTAATTCGATTATTTATTTGGAGTTCAAAATTTGAGTTATTCAACAGTTTATGTTTTCGTTGTGTATTTATAATCCTAACAGTTCATTTTTAGGTTATCGTTTTCTGTCTATAAACGTAGTTATTTATTTGCTCAACATCGTATTTGATATAGAGGCTAATCTATATATATCTCTTTCGTTTTGATACTTAACGTGAAATCTTATTAGTAGCGTTTAATTTTATCTATGAATCTTGAGTTTAGGGTTTAAGTCTAAATATAAGTTCATTGCTACTCGTTGTTCTAATCTCGAATCATTATCGAGATAAAAAACAATCATTTAATCTCTTTATTTATACTTTTCTATTTAAATCTTATTGTATATCAGGTTTCGGGTTTAAGAATTAAATTTTCTTTTAATCATATCTTAAATTATTCATTCAAGACACGAAATCTCGTTTTTGGTATCAACTAGGGTTAAAGAATTTCTTTATTCGAATTCTAAATTCTTTATCTAACCAAATTCTAGGTATTAATCTATTCTTAGACTTTAATTATAATATAAATCTATTATCTCGTTCATACATTCTACTTTGGAATCATATACTAGAGTGGAAAATTTTTCGGGGTTTACAGTCACAACATTTTGAGTGGTTAAAAAGAGGTCACAATATTTAGAGAAGTAAGTCAATTGAAGTCACCATTCACATATGTCAATAGGAAAAATATTTAAAATTAAAACTTAGAAAATCTAGCATGTTATGATATATGTCAATAGTGATTTCAATTGACTCATTTTTCCAAACGTTTAGATCTCTTTTTAACCACTCAAAACTTTGTGACCTAAAATGAACTTACTTCCTAAACAATTATGATTTTTTTTTTTTTATCTATTTGAAATGTTGTGACCTCAAAATAAGTTTATTATTAAATGTTATAATTTTTCAGTATAATTTACCCTATATATTTGTCATATTAGCTAAAAAAAAAATCAAGAAAAGCATTTTTTCCAAGAGAATTTTCCGAATGAAGGGTTCATCCAAAATGTCGTGTTCACAATTCCACTCCTTACTTATTTCAATTGGTTGATGGACTTCGTCTTGGACTGTTCTCCATTTAATTTGTAAGTGGTAGTGGCGAGACGAGAGGAACTGATTTTCTCCATTGAATATTCAAAATGGAAAAGTAAAAAAATAAAATAAAATAAATAAGTAGATTGATTAACCCAGCCAACAAGCCTAAGTTTGTCTTTACCCAAGTGTCCAATTAATGATGGGCCACTTGATGTAGCAGAAGTTAAGGATATTCGCCAGTTCTGATTCCAA
This sequence comes from Combretum micranthum, assembly GCA_024138025.1. Lineage (NCBI taxonomy): Eukaryota > Viridiplantae > Streptophyta > Magnoliopsida > Myrtales > Combretaceae > Combretum > Combretum micranthum. The sequence goes on from JAMXBD010000649.1 coordinate 724,016, forward strand.
CGACACTGCCTTACTTGTTTATTCAAGCAATACACCCTCATCCTCGAGGAAAGATCCTTGAAACCAGTACACTGGAAACTACAAACAGAGCTGACCTTATCGTCCGTAGGTGGATTTGGTCTTTTCTAACATAATTGTACCATGTCCTAGGTTAAATTGGAAATGAAATTCCAGTCTTGAACAGGATGGAATTTAGATTTTTCTATGCAGAGTATTTTCGACGTGTTACTTGATAAGCTCAACAATCAATTGAAGTAACACACAAGTTGTCGGGTTACACATCGGTTTCTTTCTAAAATAATTGATTAAAATAGGGTGTGATTGATTTTTGTTTCTGAAATAATTTACCAGTTTCATACTATAATATTTACACATAAGTTTTATATTAACTTGTTCCTTATTTAAGATTTAATAGGGTTTTATTTTTCATTGCATATAGCATAAAATATCTCTAGAGTTATATTGTAAACTTATCGTACCACTTTTGTACATTTGTAATTAAATTATTTCTCGTCCCACAATAGTCCCATTATTAGGATTCATATGTAATTATTGTGTAATCTTCTAGTTCCGGCTGTCCTTCTTCAAAATTTTTCTTGCTATTTTTGCCTATTTATATGACGACACAGAACGTCAGTCATACTTACCCTTTCTAAACCCTCATATTCTATGAATTGAATTTTCATTAAAGCTTGAATAACACTTAATGCTCCAATAAACTTGATTAAAATTAAGCTAAACTTAATTAAAAATTCAAGCTTGTCAAAAACTAAATAGTTAAAATCTGGATATATTTCTGTGAGATACTTACATAAGTTAAGCTCAGACTCAAATTCAATGTTACTATTGTGAATTGATTTGAAAATATAGGAAAATTAAAAAAAAAAAAAAACACTATGTATGATGAAATTGAGTGACTCCTTTCACCTATTGATAGATATTACCATCAAGTAAGAGATGTTTTATGTGATTTACTCCATTTAAATTATTCGCTTTTGCTACAAAGAAAAAATTATAAGGTTTTGAAGAATCATAATATTTCTTTTTCTTTTTAGCTTCTTGAAACCGTCCTTATGAAATCAAAATTAAATATTGGATTTGATATTTTTATTTGATGAATTAGTGAAGCTAAATTGTTTCATTTCTATTTTACTTGTATAGTTTTCTGAAGTAGCATTTATAAAATCTTTATGTGAGAGATAAATAAGTATATATTGCCTTACCTTATTTTGTGTGTAATCCACCTCACCAAGTCCTCATATTCTAAACATGATCTATTTGGATCGTTGTTTTGGTATTATTTTAGCATCGTTTTCAATCTAAATAGGTATTAAACAGATACCGAATCAATATAAGTATGATACCGATGAAAAACTGATAATTTTACTTATAAATTGATCAAATTAAACCGATAATGATGCGGATAAAAATCCCATAATCCAAGTTGTCTCAACCACTCTTGATTGCAGATTTGCCGGGTCATGATATCTCGAAATGTCCGGTGCTCTAGGTCAAAAATACCACAGTGGGTGGAATGAAATCAGCATCACTGCGATACTCTTGTCTAGCCTACAGTCAATCAGTAGGATGCAGGCGGTAATCGAGCATCTCCGACAAGGTGGCTTTTAATCCAGGTCCAATGAAATCCTTTATTTATTTATCGGATTGGCTTTTATATTAAAGTTATTCTTTAAAAGTAAATGAGATTTATAAAAACCTAAAAAATATGGAAAAACTTTGCTATTTTGTATATTATATATATATATATATTGATTATATCTTAGTATAAACATTTAATAAAATAAATTTAATATTATATATATAATATATAATATATAGGGTAATTTAATAATCTAGCGAATGAATTCAGGCGGGAGGAATATATAGGGAAAGGAAGAGGTGAATTTCATCCCTCTATCCCCGGCATGGGGCAAAATTCGCCTTATTCTCCAAAAATTTAGAAAATTTCCCCTCCCACCTTCCTATTTTATATTACATATATGAATTATATATTAATATAAATATTTAATGTAATAAATTTAATATATAAAGTATATTATAATATATAATACATATAGTAATATATGTTATACGTTGTACATGTTATTATCATATTAAATTATAAATATATTTAATATATATTTAATATTTTACTACCTAGATAATTCTATAATTATTCATTAATATTGTGCAATTACTTTTTTGCGAATTCAAGTTGAATTGTAATTTTAATTTTAAATACATAGTATTTTACATTATGATATTTATTTAATCTACGTTTAGATTTATAAAGTCTCAAAAGTAGAAATATAGTAACATGAAAATGTAAAAATAGTTCAACCGTGTAAACACCTTAAGTTAATGGAATAATACCAAACATCGAAGTCCAAAAATAAAAAATAAAAATCAACAATCTAAACAGCAGAAACTAATAAAGGCCAAAAAAAAAAAAAAAAAAAATAGCGGAAACTAATAAAACAAAACCTCAATAAGCCTAGCGCCTATGAACCTAAAACTATCAGACATGAGCCCATTCCACAGCCGAGGTCGTCTGGGAGGCTGTGGTAGAAACAATACAAGGTGGTGTCAAATAGTATCCAAAAGTATGGGGGCATATTACAAATGAGGCGGTGCAAAAGCAAAATGGGACAAACTTTATCTTTGTTGTAAAGGAGGAAATTGGGATGAACTCGGTCCAGGCGATGGAGTCATACTAGGGAATGGGTATAAAGTCAAAAGAAGGGTTTTTACAAAGAAGACTAGCCAAAAGGTGCCCTTGCTACCCATAGCGCAAAACTTGATCCCATCTTAGGATTCACTTGTTACTATGTAGAGCTATCTAGGGATCCAACTATAGGATTGAGTGGTACTTGAGAGTAACTAGATGGCTAGATTAGCATCTTGTAATATCAATGGTACAACTAGGGGATGAGGGCTACCAGTGTAAATGGTGCTAGAGTGAGGCTTGATTGGCTTGGATTAGCACCATTAGAAAGGCTACCTATTGACAAAAGATTTTCTACTAAGGCCTTTTAGGCTGAAGCCTTAGGTTTTAGGCTCCTAGGCCTACTAGCAACTCCTTGGAGGCCCAACTCACGAAGGCCTTGAGAAGACACAATGCCCCAACCTCACCAAAAATCTCCATGACCTCAACTCCCCCAAGCAACTAAAATTTCAGACCTTAATCGCAACTCCTCAAATGGAGGCCATGGCGATGAAGTTGGACTAGTCGTGACCCCCAACCTCATGTAGGGCCGATGATGACCTGACATCTCTATCTACTTAACAAAATCCATGCCTATCCGATTGCCCTTCGTACCTGACATATCCATGCCCTAGTCCTGGCACGAACATGTTCCACACTTGGTACTGTGGTGCTCTGCAGATCAAACCTAGTAATGACCATAAGGGAATATGCTACGTGTTAAGAAAATATATCATGGTCTACCCTATTTTGTTATAGCCATTTCATATAAGGAACACTTACGCAAAAGGTGAAAAAACGAGGAGCGGTGAACTTTTCTTTGGACTTTAGTGCTATGCTCCTTCTTTAGCACCTTAAAGAACCCACAGCTAACTTAAGTATCGGAGTGGTCGTGTCGAGCAACCTCTGATATACCACTAATCAAGTTTCTACGTTTTTAGGTCCATGGAGCTCTAGCACCTTCTTCCTAAGGAAACTCTATTAGAGATTCGGGACCTGCAACACTACCTATAGACAGTGGAGGCTGAGGGAATGGTGGATACTAATTGTAGAATGGCATCTGAGGTCAACTCATCCATATATTAATTTATTATTGCATCTTATCCAACCAATGCATCATCGCATCCTTATCCCACTCTAAGCTTACAACAAACTCATCCTAGCATTGTTAATAGTAGGCATGGCTATCCTCGACAATTAGTAGACCATACCCCATGTCACAATGATAACCAGATCTATGCCTTAAAAGCTCCTCCATAATAGCTTCAATACTTATAGGTTCTCAACCTATTGTAGCAACACATGCATCCTCATTTGAACTCCTCAATACCATCAGTACCTAATTATAAAAAATGAACGGTAGGGTCATGCCCCAAAGGGTATCTTAAATGTGACAGTCTATCGTACTCAATATTAAAACTTATGAATGACTACCTTAGTCATGCAAAGGCTTTAATATTAGGTATAAGGTGTACTTACATGACAATAGGAGACTTACCATTAGGATTAAGTAATTTAAGGAGATAACAATAAATAGCATTCAAGAATAATAAAACGTAACTTTATAACTTAAAGATCAATGCTCGAGGCTATACCCCGTTCAAATCTTAAAATTATACATCTTAAATAGTCTTCTTTCTAGAAAAAAAATCCAAAATCTAAATGTTATATAAGAAGATTTCTATGGAAGTTTACATAAAAAATTATCTCGTAAATTTCTTCGAAAAGCTCCTTAATCTCCTTGGTCATTACCTGGATAAAGATCCCTCTTAGATAAAGCCACATGCATTCATGTTGCAACAAAAATCTATAAGGATATAAGCACATCTATCTTAATGAGAAAAATTCCCTCATTACGTATTCAAAATGTCACGCCCTAAGATGTACCGTAATCATGACAGCCTGTCGCATACGATATTAAAGCTTAAGACTGACTTCCCTTAGTCATACACAAGTTTTGACATGATATGCAAGGCATACTTTCATAATAATAGGAGATGCTAGTGGGATACATGGCTCAAGATGATAGTAATAAGATGTCAAACAAGAAATGCTAAACATATACTTGCATAACTTAAAGATTTAATTTTGTACATCAACATAGGGGCATTCCCCCATTAGAGTCTTTAAAAGCATCAATACAACTATCACAATCTTTTCTAAAGCAAACTAAGTATAATGCTAATAGATTATAAAGGAAATCTATTTTATGGTCTTTAGGTAGAATTCCTCCAGAAGCTCCACAAAAGCTAAGTCTCACCTAAGTGAAAGGGGACCTAAGACACAAGAACAAATGCACTTGGGACAATAAAAATGTAAACCCGGGTATTCTTAGTAGTCCAGTAAACTCCGGAGATCGAAAAGCAAAACCCTAATCCAGTCCAATTCAAGCTTGGTAAGAAAAGCTTAGAAACCCTAAATCTGGTTTTCCTTCGATTTCATAATAAAAGAAGTTTTATAAAGTAAATGAATATGAATTATTGTTTTAAAGTATATTTTAAACCTTAGAAAGTTTTAAATTCGGAAAATTTTCTATTTCAAGCCTTCCCGAGCTCAATTACGGAAAAGCATGCCTCGGGACCAAAAACTCAGAAAAATATTCCAGAATATTCATTAGAACCGAAATTTTATAAGGATTTCAAAAATGTAAATTTTATAATTTTTGGAGCTATAAAAATTACAGTTATAGCCTTTTTCCCGTATTTTCTTTATAACCGGTAAAGTAGATATCTTGTCTACTATTCATAAGTACAACCTACACTACACACTATCCATACCCTATTCTTACATCCTTACAACTACTCATTATAATTTTCTTTTCTAAGAAATTTTGTTTCCTAATTAATTATTACATTTATTACATTTTATTACTTAAATTACAAATTTTATTAAAATTCAAATATCTCTCTCTCACTCCCCCTCTTATGGCCGGTGCACCCCCTCCAAATTTCCTCTCTTATTTGTTTTATTTTTACTTCTTTATTATAACTAAACCCTAATGCATTCAATATATAAGCTCCTTTTCTCTCTCTCCTCATTTTTCACTCATTCAAAATTTACAAAAGAAGAAAAACTCTCTTTCTCTCCTAGTGTTGCCATGACACTACACACACACTCACTCACTCACAAGTTTGTTTCATCTTCTTTTCTACTCCAAATCTCCATTTGGGTGATGATTCCAAGCTTTGTTCTTACATTATCTTGTAATGACAAGACCATTCTTGTGTGTTTTCCACCTTAAATCCCAATGAGCAAATGCTAGGGATAGGAAAACACTAATACAAGAACGTCAAGCCATCACAAGAAGTAGATCTTGTGTTTAATGAAATTTTTGTTGAAATAAGATCATGTTCATGCATGTAAAGTAGAGATCTTGCATAGAAAGTTTATGTTCATGTCATTAAACTCATGTTCATGCACTATAAGTGGTAGATCTAGTGTTTAGACACTCATACTTTTGTTGACATTTATGTTCATGTGGATATTTTGAGCTTTCATGCATTAATGATCATAAAAGATTAGCCTTGCACGTATATAGATGTGTTAGATGATAGATCTTTATGGATATAGGACAAGGAACTTGAAAAAGAAAAGACTTTGTTAGAAATGTCTAGTGGAAAATTCGGATGGTTTTTGAAACCTATTTTAAAAACCCTTAAAACCACTTTGAAACTCATATTTTTCATGAAAAATGAAAGGTATATGTAATAGGTATCTCTAAGGAATGATTTTTACAAGTTAAAATTAGTTTAGGCATGAGTAATGTGTAAAACAAGTAATTTGAGATAATGCATATGTAATCACCTAGTATTTGAGCTCAAATTGTAAGTTTCATGTGTTAAATGAAGTCCTTAGACAATAGATATAGTAAAGCTTCAAATTTTGATGCATTAAACAAGTTTTCTCATAAGGAATAGGCAAGAAATGAAATTTTCCAATTTTCCAAAATTCGGATTTTTATGAAAAGCTTGTTTAAAAACATATTTGCAAGATGAAAAATGTGAATTTCTATGTAGAAATGAAGGTCTTGGATAGTATAGATGATGAAGACTCATTTCCATTTAGATAAAGTAAATTCTAAGAATAAAATCCTAAAACCCTAAGAAATGCAAAATTTGAAAGAATGGATTTTTAAGAAGTGACTATTGTAAAGTCTTGTAATAATTAGAAGTTCTTAAAAGTTCATTATCAAAAATCATCAAGATCATGTGTCACGCCCCAAAGGGTACCCTAAATGCGACAGTCCACCACACCCGATATTTAAACTTAAGTATGACAACCTTAGTCATCCCATAAGTTTACATATCGAGCGTAAGGTGTACTTACACAACTTTTAGGATCACACTTTGATTCGAGTAGTCTTAAGAAAGCATACATAGCATTAAGAATATAAATCACAACAAGATAAATAGTTAAACTTTACAAAAGCCAAGCGGGCATACCCCCGCCAAAAATAATAGAAGTCTACACCGTTTAGCTCCAACTACATATATCTGAATCTGCATTAAAGAGATTTTCCTAGAAGTCTACGCCTATACTAGGTCCCGACTTCCTCAAAAGCTCTTTAATCCCATGTGATAAACCTGCACAAAGTGTCCTCTCGGAACAAAAAAAAAAAAAATAGGGACATTGCAACCAAAAAAAAAACTATTGGGGTATAAGCTAATTGCTTAGTGAGATTCATTTTCCAAGTAATACACTCGATCAAGCTAAAATATCTATACAAGCAAGTTATAATTAAGCAACCATATGAATGCACAAGTAAATGAGTAATCAAGCATATGACTTTCCGGTAGTCATATGTAAATGGATTTACGCCCTCCATTCGGGGTTTGGGGTAGTTTATAAGTCATGCAACTACAGTTCCAATGTTGGTCCATAAGATATGCAACCATAGTCCCAATCTTAAGTGGGGTGGTCCATAAGACATGCAACCACAATTTTAATGTTGGTCCATAAGTCATGCAACCATACTTTCATTATGGGGTGGTCCATAAGTCATGCAACCCTAGTCCAATTAATTAAAGACCCGCTGCCTCCCAAATATACCTTTGTCCCACCAAAGGCATATTCGATAATGATATGTGACTCACTACATGATATGCATGTACAGTTTATTCATATAATCATGGCATATTAATTAGATAATTTAAAAGTGATCATACAGATTTCAAACACTCCAAATCTACACTAGCTCATACAAGGTTATTGCAACAAATTTTGCCTCGATATACTTATCGTTCATTCATGCAAGTTTAGATCACCATTCAATCACAATTTTATCTTTTCCTAAGTCTAATGCCACTACTACTATAAGCACACCTAAGAGCATAATTAATTGAGAAATGAACTCACTTGTCCATGTAATGAAATCCACTAGTCGTAATAGTCCTCGGGAAGTGGTAACCCGTCCTCCAATTCACCTAAGTACAAAGAATACCCTCAATGAGTATCTCTTATGAAGTTCCATTAAACTTAATAATTTTATTTACTAAGTTCGTCAATTTTCGCCTAGATTGAATTCTTAACTTAAAAAGGTCATATCTAACTCATTTTAACTCGGAATTAAGCTTATAATATACTAATTTCTATCTACTTCGAAAGAGCTATCTATTTCCAAAGTTAATTCAAACTTTTAAGGTCATTTAAGGATCGGAAACATACTGTACAGTAGGGTTGCAAAAATCCAAGATTTGAGCATTTGTGTAAAATTGCCATATCTACTCTCTTTAACTATTTAGATTAACTTATTTTAGTCCTAAACTTGCAAGGAGATTCTCAAAACAAAATTAAGAGATTACACACTTATCTAATCCCGACATAAAGTTCAAAAGAGACTTCTAAGAATCCATTTTCATAAAACCGAAATTTATAAGTTGAAACTCATTGTCTTGTTTTGAGTAATTCCTTTACTAAAACTTACTTAGTTCAATGAAAATAATTTTCCTATATTATTTATCATCAAGGCATTCCATTTTCAATATAAAATACTTGTTTTGAGATCTAAAAGGAGGTTTTCAAAATTGGTCTTCCCTTAGATACGAATTTCCTCTTTGAAGTTTATAATGAAAACAATACCTAAATTTTGTCTTTTACAAAGCACTTGATTTTAGAAATACTTTTTAGGAAAACTCATCTAAACTTATGAAAATTCATTCCTTAAGATATCTATACCAAGAGCTCTTTATATTCTTGTCTAAATCTTCATTTTAAAGTTGAATGATGGGTTCCAAAAATGGGTCTTGGTCTAGATCCGAATTTTCATAAATTTATTTTGAACATATCTCTTGAGGAAATTCATCAAAACTCATGAAAAACAACCCATTACATATTATATCTTAAGAACCTTTCATTTCTTGAATAAAATCCTCATTTTTGAGTTGGAAAACATGTTTTTATTTTAGATCTTTGTCTTGATCCGAAAATACAATTTTTATTTTTGAAAATCAACTTTGATTCTTGTAAGATGAAGTCTTGATGATATACATCCATCAAACCTTCATTTTCTTAACAAAAACTTCCATTTTAAGACTTCGAAGAGGTTTTTAAAATGATGCCTTGACAAGTTACGAATTTTACTTTTCCATTCATACTCAAATCTAAGATCTACTCAAAATACAACCATGGAAACATAAGAAAAACTTGGTAGTAGGCCTTAAACTTCTAGATCTACACATAAACATAACTAAAGCTTGGTAAAACTCTAGATCTACAAGTTATCACAAAAATAACAAAATAAACAAGCCTTCAAGATAACAAATATACTAATAACAAAAAGAGATCATCAACAAGAGGAGTGTTTCAATTTTTAGCATCATCATCCATAGCTTTTTAAGCTTGTGGAATATCTTTTGATGCATGAAACACCCATAATATCATCCTAAAACATCCTATGGAAGTTAAAAGAGGATGATTACCTTAAATATTTGCAATTGTGTGGAAGTATGAGATGGAAATGGTGGCAGCTTGTTTTCTTAAGAAGACAAAGCAAAGAAGAAGAGAAAAGAAAGGGAAAAAGAGAGTAAAGTGTAGGGTTTGTAAAGGTGAAAGAGAGAAGGAATGAGATACTTAAATAGAGAGTGGAGTGTATTAAGTAATTGAAAAAAAAAAAATAAAACAAGGTAGCTTTTAAGGGGGGATGGCGTGATCTTCCATGGGTGGGGGAGTGTGTGTAGTTTGATTTTAACTTATATTTTTGAAAGTGTAACTAGTTGCCCCCTTTGCTAACTAAAAGAGACATTAAAATATCAAATAAATGATTAAAAATAAGGAAAAGTGGCTGATTTTTAGGGGATGGTCAGCTGCCTTCTTGGGGAAGTGGAGTGTAAGAAAAAGCAAAAGAAATCATAATAATGTGTAGTAATGATAATGGATGTGTACTTGAGGTATGGGTTGAAAAAGTGTCTTTTGACCAAGAAAATATATAAAATAAATTAAGAAAAATATTTTTAATTAAGTGGCATAATTTTTATGATTTAAATAAAATAATCAAATAAATTATTTTTAGAAATTTAACAAATAAGTTACCGGTAAGAGTAAAACAAGCTTATATGAGCTATAACTGATATTTTTAAAATCTGAAAAATTATAAACTTGATATTTTAGAAATCCTTATAAAAATACGAGTCTAAAAATATTAAAGATATATTTTTAATTTTTCGAGCCCCGGGACACGCTTTCCAAAGCAGTATCCAAACGGGTTCAAAATAAGCCAAAATTAATCCAATCTGATATTTTTAATAAATCAAATATTATTACGGACTATTCTAAACACTTTAATTATTTTTCGACTCCTCGATTTACGAACTCGGGTTTGCCGGATCTAAACTGTAGGGTTTTACTCAAGATCCGTTGACTTAAGGTCTCCGATTGACTTTCCGGCTTAAGGTTAAGGCTTGAGAAAATAGGGGTTTACATCATGCATATATTGAACTCATTACATAACATTCATACTAGGAATTCATTCATATTCCATCTATACATGAAGCATCAACTAGACACATTTTTATCAAATGCAAAACAATTTTTTGGAAATGGAAAAGTTACAGAACAGATCTGATCCCTCTGTTCCGTGACCTTAATGTTTTCGAAGTAGATAGAAATCGATATAAAATTTGCGAAATTCTGAGTTATAATGACCAAGTTATGGCCGTTTTAAGTTGAAACTACCGCGCAATTTTGTTTAGTCTAGATGTATAGTTTGAATTAGTTAAGTGATGAGATTCTTATTATGTTATTCTTATTTGGTAGGTGATTCCGAGCACGACGATACCCTACCACCTGACTACTACTATTAAGAGACCGGCATACCATGGCCGAGTGAGTATTACTTCCGATTTCAATTATTGCTTGTGAATGTAATGATAGTTGCATTAGTTGCTTAGGAAAAGATAAAAATGAATATGCATGATGGGGTATTTGGGAATTATATTTGACTGCTGTTGATATGTGAAGTTGGAATTAAAGAATATCGAAGCCGGGTGATAATTTATTGTTTGTATAGAGAGGAACTACAATTGATTGTCTGCGAAGATTATCTGATCACCTAAAAGAATTAGATTAATTGACTATTAGGCATTAAATGTCATCTTGAACTCATTCATATCATGATGGGGATGGAGCATTAGCATTTGTTGGTTTTTCGTGATCCATAAAACGAATATGTTGGCTAATCGTGATCCATAAAATGAACATGTTGGTTAATCGTGATCCATAAAACGAAATATTATTCAGTTGACCATGAGCTTAAACGGCGTCGTATCGCAGGATTCGTTAATCTGCTAACCCGGGATGGAGGGCGCAAGTCCATCCACATATGATTTCCGGCTGGTCATATGTTTGTTAAATCCACTTGTGTGATGCATTTCACTTGATTGAATAATCATTTGCTTGATTGAATTGTCTTAATTGTGGTATGGAAGCTTTCACTCACTAAGCTAGTTAGCTTATGCCCCTACAGTTTTTATTTATTGCAGCATGAATTCATTTAGCTTAGGCCAAGGCAGGCTACAGCTCAGGTACCGGAGCTAGGAGTTTCCTTAAAAGTTTACTTCGATTTTGTTTAAACTTCCATTGGAAACTAAAGGACTCTGGATGACTGTAACGGACTTAATATTATTTTGCGGGGTAATGCCCCTTAGACTTTGTAAATTTATATATGTGTTTTGGTTTATTATCTATGGCTAATGAATGCCACATTAAACTTCTTAACTTTATTGATTAGAGTATTCTATTGTCGTAAAGGGAACATCTATACAAGACTCCCGAAAGGCTCGGATAGAAATTCGAGAGTCTTATATAGTATATGGCGGATTGTTACGTTTAGGATACCCCTATGGGGCATGACAAAAAATCTATCGGGGTATAAGCACAGCTAGCTTACTAAATAAATTTTTGTAATGACGTATTCATACAAATAATCAAACAAATTATTGTTAAGCAAGCATACAAAATGCAACATCTATATCAGCAAACAAACACACATGATTAACTGGAAACCATATGTTCAATGAATTCACGCCTACCACATCAAGGGTTGGAGGAGTTACAGGCCTATACAACCATCATAAAATTTTGTAGATTTTTAGGCTCTTACACGCTATAAATTTTTATAGATTTACTAGCTCCTCCTTGCCACCACTACTGCTCTTTCATGCCACACGAGGGAATAATAGTGAAAAATGATGTAACTCATTTCGTATCACGCATGATAAACTCATAATTTAACTTCTAATTGAGTTAATATCAAATTTTGGGGGTGATCATCTAGATTTACATAAACAACACAACATGGCATCATAAACAAAGTTATTAATCAACAATTCAAGTTCCAATATGCTTACCATTCTTTCAACAAATACCAAATATTCAATCATATCCCATGATAATCCCCACATGCATATTCCTTTTTATCTTTTCCTATTTTGTAGTGCTTCTGTTCTATAAGCATATGCATGTAATAATAATAATAGCTTGTATTACATGCATGATCTTAGGGATGTTGTTTAAAATAGAAATTTTTATTAAAAAAATTTCCATGGAAAGTAAAAAAGCTAAGTTTATGGAAAAATAACTTTTGGACTTTAAATAAAATCTCAATTCCTAGATTTTGTAATTATGAAACTAAACTGAAAATCATGGTTTTATATTATGTTTGAATCATTGAGTATCTCATACTTATAATAAAACTTCATTTAACCAATTATTTCCAAAACTTAAACTTTATGTGTTTATGAAGAAAATATTCTAAGTTGTATTTTCTTTGAAATTTTCTTGAATATCAATATTAATGCAAAATTTAGGTAAATGACTTGTTCTAAATTTTCATTCTGCATGAAAAGTTTTTCCTTATATTGAAAATGAGTTTTTAAGTAAATATTTTACATAAAAAAGAATCAATAACAATTATATTTTGAAAAATCTTATTCTATCATAATAACAACATCACTATGAGTATATATGTGTATGAGCCTAAAAATTTATAAAGATAATGAAAAAAAAATAGTACTAGAACTTTCACAAAAAATAACAACTGGGTAATTGATTTTTGGTTTTGAACAATTTGGTACTTGAAATTTTTCATACATGAAGTTTGGTTTTAACAATTTTGATACCTGAATAAACTTTTTGTAGATTTATTTCTTACCTTATTGAACTTATTTCAAGTATGAAAAAAGTCAATAAAACTTTGTTTAGGTACCAAAATTGTCAAAACCAAACTTTATATGTGAAAAATATCAACGACAACTTTGTTTAAGTACCAAATCGAACCAAATTTTGTGTACCTGTTGTTCTTTTTACAAAAGTCCAAGTACCGTTTTTGTCATGAACCCAAATTTATATTACAAACACATAACTAAAATCAAGATCATGGTAATATTCAAGAGAATATAAAGATATAAAATAAATTAGCAAGAACAAAAATTTGGTAAACAAAAACATAGGAGTTATAGCTTGTGAGTAAGACTCCCTGAGACTTGAAATAATCCAGTCACCATATATAATACATAAAATCAAGTAATATGGAATGGAAGAAACTAGTAGTCTTAGTGTCACAACACAAAAAGGAGCATAAAAGGATTTTCTTGAGGTCATCACATCACATGTGCACTCGTAATTTGAGAGCCGTCTTGTAAGTCAGAGTTTGTAAGACTCTACCTGAATCTCTACTTTACAAACTTCTAAAATAATTACATTCATATTAAATAAAGGAAATCCAATTTCCTACATTTCACTAGAACTGTAGAGAATTGGTATCTCCTACTGTCATGCCTCAAAGAGTACCGTAAACGTGGCAGTCCGCCACATACAATATTAAGACTTAAGAATGATTATCTTCGTCACATGAAAGTCTAGATACTATATGCAAGGCATCTAACACAACAATAGGAAACACCGGTGGGATATGTAGTTTAAGCAGTAATATAAAGTATGCAAGAACTAATAAACATATATCCATTAAATTAATCATAATAAAGTCTTTACATAAACTTAGGGGCATTCACTCGATAATTCTCCAATATCAAAAATATAGTATAAGTCTTACATAACCATAACTATAAAGATTTTAAAAGAAATCTATCCTAAGATGCTTAAAAGGATTTTCCCCAAAAGCTTTTCCAAAGTTGTAGGCTTACCCGAATAACCGGAGGCGTCGAGTGTAAGAGATATTGGTCTTACATCAACAACAATCTATTAGGGTGTAAGCTCAACTAGCTTAATGAGAATATTTCCGAATTAGTGTACTCGTATCAGTAAATTCAAACAAGTTATTAAACAAGCATATGAAATGCACCAAACAAGTAAGTAAGGAAGCAATACGTATGATTTGCCGGAAATCATATGTCTGAATAGGTTTACTCCCTCCATTTGGGGTTAGGTATTCTTGGCTTTTTAAAACCTATCTTTATCATCCAACTTGTAGTTCTTTTCGGCTCTTATTCGCTCATCTTGGCAGTCTTACTGTTCTTGCAATTACCTTGTTACTATACTCCTATCCCATAGAGGCATAGTAGCTACATAAAATGTGAATCACATCATGATATGCACGAATCAATTTAATTAAATACTCATGGCATAATGTTAGATACTTTAAGGGTGATCATAAAGTTTGTAAACACTCCATCATGATAATAAAACACAAATTTAATTAACAATAATTTATGTCTTGATATGCTTAGTATACTTTCAACCAATATTATCATGTATATTTTGTTTTCATCTTTTTGCTACTTCTAGTGCCTCTAGCTACAAGCACAAACAAGTATGTAAAAGTAGGAGATAAACTCACTCGGTCATCCTTATAAAAAATTCTTCACTCATAATAGTCCTCCTCATATGGATCTTCTAACTCCTCGTTACTTAAAAGAAAGAAATACCCAAAATTAGTATTTCTTGGAAGTTCCACTCAAACTTTCTAATTCTATTTCACTATTTTTGTCAAAAAATGATATGAATGAAAATTCCAACTTAAATAGCCATAACTTTCTCATTTTAACTCAAAATTTCGCATATAAGATATCTTTTTCTATCTACTCAAAAAGATCTATCCATTTCTAACGTTATTTTTTACATTAAAAGCTATTTGGGTTCTAAAATGGGTAGGTTCATATTTGGCATGAAAATCCCAGCCGTTAAATTGTGACTTTTCAAAATCTTATTTTATCCAAAAAGTCCATAACAACACATAGATGTTTATATAGTTTGAAAAATCCTTTAATACAGATGTATACTCATATTATATACATGATTCTAGTGACGTTGTCTTAACAATGATTTTTATAAAATAATTTACTTTTAGAAATTGGAAAATAAAGTTCACAAATTCTTTCTTTAAGTTGTTGAAAGAAAAATAAAAATTTTTGTTTGTTGCTAATGAATGCTTATTCTTGTAAAACCATCATTTTTATATTTTCTTAACTTTACAAAGATAGATTTATTTCTTAAAGACTTAGTTCTTTAAGTTATTAAACAATTTCTCAGGTGAATGTTAAACTAGTAATTTGATCTTGACTTAGAAAAACTTACTTTACTCTTAATATTTTTCAAGGTAATGATATAAACCTTATAAATCAGTTTTTAAGAAAATATTACGTAACAAAGAATTATCAACATTAAAAGAATTATAATAATCCTATTTTAATAGTTTGAAAATATCATAGTTGAACCAATTTCATAAGTTGTATACATTTTATTTTCTAAGTGGATTTTCAACTAGTGAGTTAATCTTAAACTTGTCCTAGAAAAAATGTTTGGTTCTCAATATTTTTCAATATGTGGTGTGAATCCTGTAAACAAGTTCTTAAGAAAATTTGTATAACAAAGAATTGTCAACCTTAAGATTTAATAATTTATTTTAGTATTTTGAAAAGACAGTAAGAGAACCACATAATTATGTTTTGAAGAATCATTGCATACTCACAACACTTAGAAATTTATGATGAATTTAGTTAAGTTTTTGAAAAGGATATTGTTAAATCATGATCCTAAGTTTTAATGGAAATTTTTCCTAGGTGTTAAAATCATGTTTTTAGAGAATTTAGTTCTTATTCTTCAATGAGAGAAAATAACCCCTTTTGTTTCTTTGTAAATTTTATCAAGATAACAACATTAAGTTCATGCATGAATATGAACTTATAATTATGTAAAAAGAATAACGTACATAAAAATAAAGGTCATAGAAAATTAAATAAGCATATAAGTAAAATGGAGTATTGAGAAGTCTTAGCTTGCATCAAGGCTTCCCGGAATTTAGAATGGATAGTTCCAAAAGGAAAAACAAGAAAATAATAGGAAAACATGAGAATCTTAGATTTATGTCAAGGCTCCCTGGACTTAGATTATAGACAAGTCCCGTGAAAGGAAAATAAGGGAAAGAAAAGAAAATTATTTTGACTTGATATGAACAAGTCTAAGACTAGAAAGTGTAATTGTCATGCCCCAAAGGGTACCTTATACACGACAGTCCGTCACACTCGATATTTAAACTCAAGTATGACAACCTCAGTCGTTCCATGAGTTTAGACACTGGGTGTAAAGCTTACGTTCACCATGTAGGGGACCTTACTTTGAATCGAAATAACTTAAAAAGACATACATAGTGATAAGAATATAAATCATAACAGTTATAGCTAAGATTAGTCTATTACAAAGATCTAAAGGGCATACCCCCGTCAGAATATCAAGAGTCATTAGGTTCGCAAAAGTCTCTTATAACAACATATATATATATATGTGAGATTAAGGAGATTTAACTAGAAGTCTATGCCAAACATCTAGGTCTCAACTTCTTCAAAAAGCTCCTTAAATTCCAAAAGTTGTACTTGAGGAAAGTGGCCTCTCGAGGATAGCCATAAATAATTGTACTGCAATAGGAAACTATAGGGGTATAAGCTTACGAGCTTAGTGAGTTTCACTTCTAAATTAAATACTTCATCAAACAAGATAAGCAAGTTATATTAACAATCATATGAAATGCATAAGCACGTGAGCATACAATATATAAGACTTTCTGGGAGTCCTATGTTGAATGAATTTATGCCCTCCATTCGAGTGTTTCAGGCCCATATGACCATAGATTTCAATTATTTTCATTTATATAGTGGTTGATCCAGGTGCTCACCTACTCACTAATTTTGTAGTTAATTTAAGTGCCTACTTTACTTCCATTTTTATTCAGGCCATTTCATGCCAACATTCGAGTTTTCAGGCCCACTCGTTGCCTAGCTATTATGCTTTCTTCTCACAAAGGTATAATAACAAATGTAATGTGATTCAATATATGATATGCATGGGCAATTTAGTTACATATTCATGACATATCAATTAAGTGAATTATAAGCGATCATAGAGATTTCAAACACTCTAATTCTATATTAAATCATACATATTTTAGTAATCCCATTTTGCTTTCTTAACATCAATTTAACCAATTAGGATTCACATGCACATTCACATTTTATCTTGTCTATTTCTAATGCCATTATCATTACAAGCACAATCATAAGCAATTAATTTAAAGATAGTTGAATCACTTTGCCACGACGCGAAAATCCACTTAATCGTAATATCCTCAGGAAGGTCTAGTCCATCTCTCAAGTCCTAATTATATAAATAACTCAATGAGTTATTTCTATGAAGTTTGAATGAACTTATTATTCTATTGTAACAAGTTCGTTTAAAGTTCATCGAAGAGGAATTTCAACTTAAAACGGCCATAACTTGGTCATTTTAACTCGGAATTTCACATATTATATACCGATTTCTACCTATTCGATGAGAGCTATCTATTTCTAAAGTTATTTCCATTAAAAAAGGTCGTTTGGTCCATGAACAGTAGGGTACAGAATGCTATACAAGATTCTCAACCCACAAATCAATTTCTAATTTCAATCAAAGCATAATTCCAAAGCTTTGATAGATACTTAGCAATCATTATATCTTGAAAAACTCTTTTATATACATAAATCACTCAATATCATGCATGATTCATGGGTATTGGTCCATCTATTTCCTCATGTACTTAGACAATTCCTCATGGGATGTGTAAGACACTATTGTCTTAGCTTTGTTTCTACCAAGTGTATTATATGTACATGCAATACCTATAAGTTAGTATCATGTATGTCATGAGATGAGCTATCTATATGTATATCCTTAATGATATTTGATATCAAGAATTCTTTTTAGAAAACCTTTGCTTTGCAAAACTTTTGAAATTACTAGACTTAGGAAAACTAGTTTTATTTCTTGCAAAATCACTCTTGCTTTTATCAAAATACAACCTTAATGACCTATATGCCTAACACCTTCATTATTTAAATAAAATTCTTCATTTTGGAGTTGGAAAATAGATGTTTAAATAGGGGGTTTACCTAGTTATGAATTTTACAAGATTTTATGGAATGAAAACATTATTTAATCTATATTTTGAAATCTTTCCTTGTTTTAGGATTATACCTTGATAGATTTCACTTGCACTTGTCAAAATTAGGTCTTTATTACATGTATTCCCTAGGACTTCTATTTTCCCATTAAAATCCTCATTTTGGCATTTGGAAATAGGTGTTTAAATAAAAGTCATTTCTAAATCCGAATTTTGAAATTTATATTTGTGATTGTTTCTTGTATAAAACTCATTTAATCTTTCTAAAATTAATTCCTAATCAATCCTACTCCTTAAGGCTTCCATTTCTTTAATAAACTCTTGTTTGGGGTTGAAAAATAGGTGTTTACATATCAAGCTTTCCTTATTACAAATTTTAAGTTTGTTGTTGGGGTTGATACATAATGCTAATATAACTTTTGTAAACTTTTCTTGTTTTGAAAATATCTCTTAGTAGATCTAGGCTTTACTCATCAAAACCATTCCTTTTATGTTACCTATTCCCTAAGCTCTTCATTTTGAATGTAAAATACTCATTTTGAAGTTGGAAAATAGCTTTTCTAAATAGGGTTCTTTTTAGATCCGAATTTCCAAAAACTATTTTTATTGAAAATAAAATAGTTCTTAGGCTTTCTAACATCTTTCCACTATTATTATGCTACTATAAATCCTTTATGTACATAAAACAAAAATCTAAGGCATTTATGTGCTCAAAACAACTAGATCTAGTTTATTATGTGAGTTATAAATGCAAATGCAACATCAATATTAAGTAGATGTGATTAATGGATAAATACATGCACAAAATATCAATAATAACAACATAAAACAATAATGAAGCAAAATAATAGCAAAACAACTTAATCACACAACATTGTGATGGCAAAAATATTATGTTTTAAGTATTTCCACATCCCTAACATAAAGCTCATAGGAATTTTTGGTGGAACCACACATGTATGATATTTTCATGACATGTTTTATGGTGACAGGGTGTAGATCTATTACCTATTAATGGTTTAGAATAAGAAAACTTGAAGAAGAAAAAGGTGTGTAGGTGTGTGTGGGGTGTCACTGCATGGAGAGGAAGAGAGGGAGAGAATAAAAATTTTGCAAGTGATTGTTTTAGAGAGAAAAGAGAGAAAATGAAAAGTGAAAGATATAAAGGAGTATTTATAGAAAATGGATTAGGGTTTGTAGAATTAAAAAAGAAAAAAAAAAAATAGAGAGAGAAGGCATGGGGAGGGGGCATCGGTTCTACAAGAGCGAAGGAGAGATGTGTGCTATTTTATTGTGTAATAAAATTCAAAATTCAAAGTAACTTATGTAATAGAAGTATTGGAAAAGTAAATATAAGGAAAATGATGTAATATTATAAGAATAGGTTGTATGTAAGAATAGGATATGGGTGGTTGTACTTGTGAATAGTGTACTTAGAAATTAAAAAGTAGATTAAACAATTAAATTACCAGTAGTAATGAAAATATGAAAAATGCTATAACTGTAACTTTTATAAACCGAAAAATTATATAACTGAGATATTTGAAAATCTTATGAAATTATGAGTCTAACAGTACTAATAACATATTTTTAGTAGCTCGAGCCTCAGGACACGTTTTTCAAAGTTTATACCCGATCGGGTTCAAAATAGGTCGAAAATTCACTAATCTGGTATTTTTAAGCATCCTAATATTATTACGAATCAATCTATACTCTCCACTCATATTTCGACTTCTTGATTTAAGAACACAGGGTTGTCGAATCTAAACTACTAAGGTTTCCCAAAGATTTGTTGACTTAAGGTTTCTAGTTAACTTTCTAGATTAGGGTTTAAGCTTGAAATTACCCTAAAAATTAGGGGTTTACAGTAATCTTAATAAAAATGCATGAAATAAATAAATTACAAGAATATATAAATAAATAAAAGTTATGCTAGTAAGCTTATATGCTCTATTAATATATAAATATACATATACATAATATATATTTATATGAAGTTAGATTAGAGCAATAATAACAATATAATAATATAATAATATAAGAGAATTTTGTGCATGAACAAGAACAAAATATGAACATAATGTTGCTTCCATAATGCCCATAGGTTCAGGAAACACATACCATGGTCATGTTAGGTTACATGACATGAAGATGAAATGTTTGAACTTTTACCTAAAGTTTATGTAGAGATAGAGGAATGAAGTGTTGGTAGTTGTAGGTAAATGATAGTTTTGTGGAAAGAAAAGAAAGTTGGAAAGAGAATTTTGGAGAGAGAATTTGGTAGAGTTTTTCGTAGGAAAAATGAGATGAGTGAAAGAAATGGAGGGAGAATGGGTATTTGTAGAGATTTGTGGAGGGAAATCTATTGTAATAAAATAAATTGAAAAAGAAAAAAATTAGAGGAGGCAGAAAGGGGGCCAACGCTAATGTAGGAGGGAGAGAGAGAGAGTGAGTTGATTGAATTTTTATTTTTATAATGAAAAGAAATTAAAATGTAAGAGAAGTTATGTAAAAAATATTATGAGAAAGGTAAATTGTAGGTAATAGATATGCAGCTTTAAGAAGTAGCTAGTAAAAAAAAAAATAGAGATAGATGAATGGTAATGAATAGTAGAAATAGTACTATAAATAGTAGACTAGACAAATAAGATACCGGTAGTAAAGAAAATATGCGTAAACAAGCTATATATAATATTTTTAGTTATAAAAAATTTAGGAAACTAATATTTTTGAAATCCTTGTATGATTAAGAGTATAATGATATTGTTGGAATATTTTCACTATTTCGAGCATCGGGGCTCATTTTTTTAGAACTGATCCTGTTCAGGTCCAAAATGAATTATTTTTGGACGAATCTGATCTTTTTAGGCTTCCTCATATCATTCCGAACTATAACTCACCATTATCTCATTTCTATTATCCTTAGGTTTTGAACGCGGGATTGCCAAAGTTGAAATTGCTAGTTTGTCTTGATCATAGTTGACTTTTGAAATTTCGGTTTGACTAGAGTTAGGGTTATTCCAACTTTACCCTAGAAAAAGGAAAGAATATATCATCTTCGTTTTACAAGATTTAAGCTATTATACAACTAATTTAATCCATAATTTAATCTTATGTTGCATAACACAAAATCTTACTACAAACAATCCATAATTTAATCTTATATCTAACTTGTCTTTTTCTTTAAGGAATCTTCTCCACACAGCCTGAGCCCATTCCTGATGTTTAACTAATCCTACAACAAAAACTATAGGGTCTGAGCTAAACCATAGCTTAATGAGTAACATAACCAAACCATGCATCAAAAAATATTAAACAAGTTTGATTAACAAACATATGAAACACACCACTCAATCATTTGATATGCACAATTTGGATGACTGGAATAATCCAAATCAATGGAGATTTACACCCTTTCGTAGGGGTCGAAGGACTAGCTCAATTCATTCATGCTCGAAAGAACTGGTGTCATTCCCGAGGGGTATCCTAAACGTGGCAGTCTGCCATACACAATATTAAAGCCTAGGAATGACCACTTCAGTCACGCAAAGGCTTCCATACTATGTACAAGGTGTCTAACACATGGAGAGACACATCGGAGTGATACACTTTATATTGATATAACTTGAGTAACCATGTAAAGGAAATACAATTCACTATACTTCAATTACAATTCATCCAAAGCTTTCACTACATATCTATTACAAGGTAATTCACAAAACCTAGCTAATATCTTCAAGTATTCTTTACTTCTGCCAGAATCCCGAAGTCCTATTCGGCTCTAACCATCTCGGTCCCCATGTAGCATTCTCCCGTCAACCTATTTATTTAAACATCTATTGGGGTATAAGCTACACTAGCTTAGTGAGAGTTTCCTTAATTTCGTACTATAACAAGCATGTTATAATTCATCCATATGCTATGCATAAACAAACACATGAGCAGACAAGCAAATGGCTTTCCGGTAGCCATATGTGAATGGATTTACGCCCTCCATTCGGGGTTAGGGTGGTCCATAAGTCATGCAACCATAATCCCGATCTCTTTCTCTTAATTATACAACCTCTGTTGTTTCATTATGGTAGTTTTAAGTGCCTACCCCACTTCCGTCAACTTAAGCGATCTCACATCCTTAATGTTAACAAAGGCCCCCTTGCCTTTCCGCTAATATACTTTTGTCCCACCAAAGGTATATTAGCTAATGCAATGTGACTCAATACGTGATATGCATGTATAGTTTATTCATATAATCATGGCATGTTAATTATGTAGGTTAAGAGCGATCATAGGGAATTTCAGACAATTCAAGTCTATGCTAACTCATACAATGATTTCACAACAAGTCTCGCCTCGATATACTTATCATTCATTCAACCAAGATTATACCACAACTCATCACAATTTTATCTTTTCCTAATTCTAGTGCATCTAGCTACAAGCACAAGCAAGATAACAAAATAAAAGGAAAACTCACTCGGCCATTGATCACTGGCCTCTTAGTAAAAGTAATCTGGTGGTAGGGATTCGTCGATTTCGGTGTCACCTAAAAAGGAAGAAATATCCAAATGAGTATTTCTACTCAAAATTAATCCATTCTATCTTATAAAAACTATCAAATTCGTAATTCTCGTCCTAAGTAGGAATTCCAACTTAAAATGGTCATAAATTGGTCGTTTTAACTTGAAATTTAGCAAATTATATATCGATTTCTATCTACTTCAAAAGATCTATCTAATTCTAATATCATATTTAAGTTTTGAAAAATTTGAATCTTCGAAAGGATCTGATCAGATCAGAACAGTA
This sequence comes from Combretum micranthum, assembly GCA_024138025.1. Taxonomy (NCBI): domain Eukaryota; kingdom Viridiplantae; phylum Streptophyta; class Magnoliopsida; order Myrtales; family Combretaceae; genus Combretum; species Combretum micranthum. The sequence continues at coordinate 747,406 of JAMXBD010000649.1, forward strand.
GCGAAAACTGATTTAGAAAATTGATTTTATGAAAATTCATGAAGTTTCTACTATCCAAAGCAAGTATTCATGCAATATGAACAAACTACTATCATAAATGATATGTCATGAGATATATATATACATGTTCTTGATGATATTGAATAAAAGAAACTTCTTTTTTTTAGAAAAATTTTTTCTTTGTAAGACTTTATAAAAAATCAACTAAGAAAGGCTAGTCTTGTATTCTTGACAATCCCCACTTGTTTTTAGAAAAATTCCTTGATAAAAATTATTTATTCTTGTTAAAATTAAGCCTTCATTACGTATATTCCTTAAGGCCTTTGTTTTTCAATAAAAATTCTTATTTTACACTTTGTAAACATGTTTTTAAAATTGGTTCATCCCGAAATTCGAATTTTGTAAAAATTGTTTCTGTGGTGATTCTTTTAAGAAAACTCATTTGATACTTAGAAATTAAGGCTCAACCATACCTAGCCACTAAGGACTTCATTTTTTTAATAAAAGTTCTATTTTGAGTTTGAAAAGTAAGTGTTTTCATGCCATTACTCCATTATTACAAGTTTCTTAAAATGACAAACAACTCAATTTTTCCTACTTTACTTCTACTCCTTGTTCTACATGTTTTTCTTAGCAAATCCCATCTTGAATTATAAAAATCATTGTTTGATGATATCTATGACCTATACTCTTCATTTTTCATATAAAACACAAGTTTTGGAGTTGATAAAAGGGTTTTTAAGGCATGGTCTTGAAACCATCCGAATTTCATAAAGTTAGAATGAAACTCAAAGTTTATACTTTCTAATCTCTTCCTATTTTGAGAATCTCTATTAGTAGATCTACCATTTACTTATCAAAAACATCTCTATTGATACCTATTCCATAACCTTTTCATTTTTTTTTAAAAAAAATCCTTCATTTTGGTGTTGAAAAATGAGTTTTAAAAATTGGTTTTGGTTGAGATTTGAATTTACAAAATTTTTTTTTGGACATATATTTTGGTAAAATCCATCTAAACTTATGAAAAATCATCCTTTACATATCCTATCTTAATAGCCTTCCATATCTTAAATAAAAACTTCATTTTTAAGTTGGAAAACATGTTTTTAAATTATGCCGTGGCCTAAATCCGAAAATAAAGTTTTGTTATGAAAAATAATCTTTGAAAATCATCTTTGAACCATATAAAATGAAGTTTTGATGATGTATATACATTAAGTCTTCATTATCTCAAGTAAAAATTTCATTTTGACACTTGGAAAGTGGTTTTTAGAAAAGGGTCTTACCTAGATACGAATTTCACCATTTTTGCTTGAGTTCAAAACCAAGATCTACACTTTCTATGAGCATAAATGTAAAAGAAATCCATGGTAATAAACTATAAACTCATAGATCTAAACTTTACTCATCAAGATCATTCATTTATGATATCTATTCCCTAAGCCCTTCATTTTAAATGAAAAGTACACATTTTAGAGTTAAAAAATAGCTTTTCTAAATATGGTTCCCTTTTTATCCGAATTTTCAAAAATGATTTTTATTGAAACTAAAATAGATCTTAAGCTTTCTAATACTTTCCTACCACCATCAAGCTATTACAAGTTATTTAAGAACATAAAAAAAAAAGTCTAATGCATGTATGAACTTAAAACAACTAGATCTAGTTTACTATACTAGTTATAAATGCATGACCACTATGATGATTATGTGAATGATGAATATATGCACAAATCATTAGCAATAACAACATAACTTGAAAATAAAACAAAATAGTAGTAAAATAACTCAAATAACAAGATCTAAAACATAAAAAAAATCAAAGCTACAAAAAAAAAAGTTAGATCTATAAAATATAACTAGTTTTAGCAAGAAAATAATAATAATACAAGAGAAAAATCATAGATAAGAGGAGTGTTTCATTTTGACATCATCATCCTTAGCTTTTAAGCTTATGGAATGTCTACATCAACTATGGAAGCTTTGGACAAGAGTTTTATCAAAGAATCTTGAAGAAATAAGTGTGGGAGCTCAAATATAAAATAGAGGCAACAAGGTTTCTTGTAAGAACAAGAGAGAAAGAGAGGAAAAATAGAGAGAAAAAAGGTAAGGAATGGTAAAGGTTTGAAAGTGTAAATGAGAGAGAGAGATAGAAGGAGTTTTTAAGACACTTAAATAAAGTAAAAAAAAAAAAAAAAAGGGCAGCAAGGACAATACCAAGGCTGGCATGAAATGTAAGAAGAGAGAGAGAGACAATTTGGTTGGTTTTTAACTTGAAATTGTAATGTGTAATTAATGTGTAAGTGTTGCTTCTTAAAAAAGGGTTGAAAGAGATTTATTTTAATCAATTTGAAGTATTTCAAAGGACAAAAGGCAGCCAAAATGAGTCAAAATTTCTGCCATGAAGTGATAATGAAGTGTAGAAAGATTGAAGTGAAAAAGAAGTGATGTGTGAAAGGTGTACTTAAAGGTATGGGTTGTAAGAGTACTTTCTTAATAAAATAAAATAAAAATAAAAATAAATAGAAAATTCATTCCAAATATTTGTAGCATATTTTTCATAATTAAAATAAGATCATTAATTTATTTATTTTAGTGAATTATCAAATACGTTACCAGTATGATCAAAATACGCGAATATGAGCTATAAATGATATTTTTATAACCCAAAAAAATTCAAAAAAATTATTTTATGAAAATAAAATATTTTTAAAATATTTTACAATTATTAAATTAATTTATTTTATTTTTAGTATCGAGTCTTAAACAGAAACCGATTCCGTAAAAACCCAAAACGAACTAAATTTTGGGAAAACGGAATTTTCCATGATATATAAAATATTTATCTAAAAATATAAGGGTTTATAACAATAATAAAATTGTGTAATGAATAGTAGTGAATAGTGCAAAAGACTAGTTAATTACCAGTGATAATGAAATGCAAATATAATCGCAAAATCAGATAATTCTAGTTATTGAAAAATTATAAAACTGATATTTTAGAAATCCTTATGAGAATACGAGTCTAATGGTATTAATGGTATATTTTTGATATCTCAAGCCTTGGGACACGCTTTTCAAAGTATGTATCAGAACGGGTTTGAAATAGGTAAAAAATTTACCAATCTGATATTTTTAACCGACCTTATATTACTACAAGCTCCGCTACACACTTAAACCACACCTCGGCCTCTAGGGCTAAGATGCGAGATTTCCGAACTTAAACTACTATATTCCACTTAGGGTTCCCGGGTGATTTTTCGATTTAGATCTTTGCCAATTTGGAAATTGATGTTTTATGTTTATACAACATATCTAGTTTGAGAAATTTATTTTAAATTTATTTTTGTAAGTATTTAATATTTCTTAACGTTTTCGAAATTCTTGAATTGGGTTTTATTTCCGAAGGTTAATCGTTATTTACTTTTTAATAATTTGTTTTTGGGTTCTATATTACCCGATTTTATAATTTAGAGTCAAGCATAGAATTTATCATACGTAGTGGTTTTGGATTTGAAGACTGTTGAGTTCTTATTTAATTTTTAAGCAATCATTTTCTCAAGATTAAAAATTTTCTAGATTCGCTCGTGATTTAAGACTAGTTGAAGTTCGGTTTTAATTTAGAGTCATTTTTAGAGTTTATTTTCGATATTTATTTTGGAATTATTTACTAAAATTTTCCTAGGCTAACAATTGAGAACTAAAGAAGTGGAATTTTCCTCAACTTATTGGCATTGACATTTCTTTTACTACCATAACCTCAAACTTCTCCTTAAATAAAACTAAGGAGGGAGGATTTCTTTTGTAATTCATTTGTTTTCTTATATACATAATATTTACATTCCACCACCTCACCTTAGTACCTCAGAACTCCCTAAGTATTAATCTCTAAAGTCGACTCCAACACGGGTGACGTCATTCGGTTCCTGCTTATTTCCTCTGAAGCCAATAACTCTATGATAACCTTAACCAGATTCACTGGACTCATCAAGCATTATCACATAATTGGAATATTAATACGTGACGTGAATACGATGCTAATGTATGTTATGCTTGAAATGCAATGCATGCCCAATTTATTTGATTGGATAACAAAATAATATTAGGTTCATTTATTAAAAGGACCATTCAATAACAACACTCATCAATAAAAGCAATTCAATTATTTCAAACAATGAGTGATCTCTTTCGAATTAATGGTTCCCAAGCAACACACAAATACCTAATTCTCCATATATGGCCAATTAAGTTTAATTATTATGAATGCTACTATATTACACACACAAAAAAAGTATTAAGGTTAACGTTATCTACCTGCTATCCTAATCAAGCCACATAAACCCTTAGAGAAGATCTAAGGATTATCTTATTCTTCCCATGAAAAAGAAAATAACAACCATTTACTAATTTTCTTAACATACATTCTATCAAACTTTAGTATTTAGATCTATTTTTAACAATTATAAGCTTGAAACATCATTTTCTCTTCGTTAATTAAAGGCAAACAACTTACAATCATATCTAAGCTATTTATAAGTTAAGTCTATTTTAGTTTAACTTAGTCAAGTTGGTTAGATTTAACCACTTAATCCCATTATTGAATCATGTTCCAAAATCCATATTAAACTCAAAATTATTATTAAGTCTTATTCATCTGTTTTACTGAAACATTGTTATATATATAAAAGATTTTAACCTCATTTTAAATCATCCTAATCAAGGTCATTTTAGAACTAATCATTTATTTCAAGTTATTTATAATCATTAAGTCTATTTACTTATTCTACGTTTCAAGTTACATCAATATAAACATACTTAACTTAACTAAGTTGGTTAAACTTAGTATATCTAATTCATTTTAACTCATTAAGGTTTATTAACCCATGTTGATTTTAAGATTGCTAAGTTCATTATATAAACTCAAGTCTATGCTAAACCAAAATAGTTGCTAAAACTATTAATTCATTTACCGCATTCCTAATTATATAAGCACTATCTATCATGCCCATTATTCATCATCTATCTATTTTATTTTAGTTTAGTGAAGTTTACTAGATCAAGTGGAGCTTAGATATATTATAATTCATCTTATATCTAAGATTCATATCAACTTAAGTCTATGTTAACTTAATCTTAATCAAGTGGCTATTAGATTCTTAATTAATCTAGTTCATTTTAATTTATTTAGATTCATTAAGTCAAATTGGGTTTAGATTGATTAATTAAATTCATTTTATACTTAATATCATATTAACTCAAATCAAATTCTAAACCTATTAATTCACTTAACCCATTTTTAATTATACATTACTAAAATATTACATCTATTATTCATTATTCCTTTAATCCATTTATTTTAAAATTTTTTTAACTAGGTAGAAATAGGGTGCTCCGCCTTTTGCACGGCTATGTTGAAGGGCATACAAACCTTCATGGTTAATAGCACAAGCATGCTCGTGCTAACAGGAAAGCTCCAATCAGACCTTACCATAACCCCTCAAATGCCCCCATTTGGGCCTCCCCTACTATGAACGTCTTCTTTTGCCATTTTTTACACATTTTTTTCATCAACTTATGCATTTCCTACTTCCATCAAAACATCATAAATATAATATACAACTCATATTCACAACTTTTAACACTTCTAATCTTATTTTACTTCATCAAAACATTTCCAACCACATCACCAATCATAAACTTCACATATGTATATACTACTTAGGTTTTTAACTTTCATGCTCATATCTTCTTCATTCACAAGTTTTATCACAAACCCAACTCATTTCTAACATTAATCCATAATGAACACACATATATAACAATTTTTAAAAATAAAAACAACATACTTACTTAGTCTAGAAAAGCTTCGACATCCAAAACTCTAACACTACTGTAAAGCCCTGAAGTTTTGAATTCAAATTAAAGCTTAAACCCTAATTAGAAGTCAATCGGATTTCTAAAGCCAACAAAACCCTAGTTTACCGTAACCGCTTAAGTCTGGCATTCCTGTTTAAAAAATCCTAAGAGAGTAAGAAAGAGTTTAGTGAGTAGAATAGTTCGTAATTATCCAAGGAAGCTTAAAAAGATCAGTTTAGTAAAACCGTGACTCGTTTTGAACCCGATCGGACATAGTTCTTGAAAAAACGTGTCCCGGAGCTCGGAATAGTAAAAATATTTTGAATATACCATTAGACTCATAAAAATATAAGATTTTCAAAAGTATCAATTTCATAATTTTTTGGTAGCTAAAAATATCAAATATCGCATTTATACACATATTTTCTTACTACCGGTACTTAAATTGTCATGTCTACTTTACATTACACTATTTACTACTATTCTACACTATTTATCTATCTCTACTTTTTCTTACAACCTACTTATAACCATCTCTATTTCTTACACATTTTCATTTCCAATACAACTTCACATATTTCATATATTACTTTTAATTAACAAAATACAAAAAAAATAAAATAAAATTTCTCTTCCCCATTACCCCTAAAGTAGCGCCGGCCACCCCTCTGCTTCTTCTCATTTGTTTTATTTTCAATTTATTTAATTAACACAAATTATCTCCCATATTTTCTTATAAATACCCCCTCATACTTCCACTTCCTTCACACCTCTCTTCTACTAGAGTTACTCTACTAAAAATTCTCCAAGAATTTCCTCTCAAGAAGCTCTCTCAAGTTTAGTTCTTTTAGGTAAATTTTCTTCAAGACTTCCATATGTTCATTTGCTTAGTATGAGCTTAGTGTGTGTTTTCTAAACCATGAAGGTTAGGGAAAGCAATAATAAGTTCATACTTTGTTTTTGTTCATAATCTAATTTCCTTTATGTTGCTTTTATATTTATAACTATCTAATATATCTATGTAGCTATATATATCATTTATAGCATATAAGCTCATTTGTTTTGCAATTTATTTACCTTCCATGCAATTTATTTACTTCCTTGCAAATTATTTATTTTCATATTATTTTTAAGACTAGTCTTTCTAGTCTTAGACTTGTCCTCATCAAGTCAAAACATTTTCTTTTTTTTTTTTTGGACTAGTCTTTTCTTAGTCCCGGGATACCTTGATGAAGCTAAAGTTCCAATACTCAATTTATTTCTTATTAACTTATTCTTTCAAGTTATTATGTTTCTTTATGTTTCCATAACTTTATGATTCATATTCATGCATGAACATAATGATTTTTGTCTCAACAAAATAAATGAGGAAATGTTTTCTTAAAATAAAGATTCTTTTCTAGAAATAAAAGTAGGAAGTTAATTTTTTCTAAAGACTAAGGAGTCATATAAACAAACTTAGAGGAGTTCATAAGAGATTTTATAAACTTACATAAAAAGAACTTTTTCCTAAATAAAAAAAAAGGTTTTACAAAATTTCATTTTTCATCAAATGCTAGAAATTCTTTTGGAATAATCTCAAGAAACAAAGAAGTTATTTTATAAAATTGTTATTACTTTTAAAAGTTGTTGGAATCTAAGCTTAGAAAATAAAATCATTCCTTAGGAATTTAAAGCAATTACAAGAAATTAAATTTAGGAGAAAAGAAATACTCATTATAAATAACTTAAAATATTTTCAAAGCAAAATGAATATTTCAAAAGTTCTAAAGTTCAAAATCTTTAAAAGACTTTACTTTTATTTGAGACAAATTCATTAAACTTCATACATTCGATATGAGTCAATAAATATATGTATATACATTTCAAAGGTTTTACAAATTGTTATAATATCTATCTCTTCAAATGAGCTTTGGATAAAAGAAGGAAAACAAGTTTATAAAAATTCGTGGTGAATATCTCTGCCACTTTTTCGAAGACCAAACGACTTAATTTGATGAAAATAAGTTGAGAAATAGATAGATCTTTTCGAATAGGTAGAAAACGGTATATTATATGCAAAATTCTGAGTTAAAATGAGCAAGTTATGATCATTTTAAGTTGGAATTTCCTCTTAAACGATTCTACCGCGATTTTAAGAAAAGTTTAGAATCTTCAAGAATAGAAATTTCATGAAAAACTCATTTTGGGTATTTCATCTTGTTTAGGTGGAGAAGGACCTAAGATCACTTTTCCGGAAGATTACTTCGATTAGGATCTAACGACATAGAGTGAGTTAATCCTTTACTAAGTTACATTTCCTTGTTTTGTGCTTGTAAGTAGTAGCACTAGCAATTAAGAAACAGATAAAATGAATAATTGTTGTGTGACTTTGAATTATGATTGATTGAATATAAGTTAAGAATATTGAAAGAAGATTTGATAAATAATTTATGATTCTTGTATGGATATGATGAAAATTGTGTTAATCGCCTTCAACTTGAACTAAACATTATTTGATTAAATATATATTGCAATCAATTCATGCATATCATACTTTTGAGTCACATTTGTTTCATTACTATTCTTCATGTGGGGAAACGAGGAAATGATAGTGGTGGCTGGTAGGAGCCGGAAAGTCTACATAGGCTAGTAGGAGCCAGAAAGTCTATAGGGCAAGCAGGAGCCGGTAAATCTACAAATATTGATGGTTGTATGTGCCAATAACCTCCTAACCCTCGACATGGAGGGCGTAAAATCCATACTACACTTGATTTTCGGTTAATTATGTGTATTTTGTTTGTTCATATGATTGGTGCATTCTCATATGATTGATTAAATACTTATTTGTTATATGGAAATGTCTTGTAGATGGAATTATCTCACTAAGCTAGATTTGCTTATTACCTTATAGCTTTTTGTTACAGTATGATTACCTTTGGTTAGCTCCAAGGAGCCCTGTATGCTAGGTACAAGTTTAAGCTACTAGGAGTTTTGGGAGAAGCTATATGTATTTCAGTTTTGAAAATAGGCTTCTGGGAAAATCTCTATAGTAGGCTTGTGTTGTAGTTGCTATTATTATTTTAAAAGACTTCTAAAGCGGGGGAATGCCCCTAAGATGATGTAAGGATATTATTATAAAGATCTTATGTTTATTTATATAAGTTCTTGCTTGCTTTTATTATCTACTTAAATGTAATACTCCTGTGAGTCTCCTACTATCTTGGAAGTACGCCTTGTATGTGATATCGAAGCTCCTGCATGACTAAGGTTGTCATTCATTAGCTTTAATATTATATGCGGCGGACTACTACATTTAGGGTACCCTCTAGGGCATGACAGTACCATTTTGAAACCCAAATGACCTTTTATGATAAAAATAACCATAGAAATAGATAGATCTTTTCGAGTAGGTAGAAAACGACATATAATATGTGAAATTCCGAGTTAAAATGAGCAAATTATGGCAATTTTAAGTTTGAATTTCATCTCATAATTTTGACGAACTTAGTAAAATAGAATAGGCAAGTTTAAGTAGAACTTTCAAAAAATACTCATTTTGGATGTTTCTCTTCTTTAGGTGACGTGGATGGAGAATTTTCCTACTTAAAAGATTATTTTGACAGTGGAGTATCGCAATGGCCGAGTGAGTTTATTTCCTACATTGTTGTACTTATGTTTTTTCTTGTAGAATAGTGGCACTAGAATTAGAAAAAGATAAAATAGAAAAGTGCATGTACCTTACATATATGAGTGAATTTATGCAAAGAATATTGAGGTGGGAATTATCTATAATCAATGTTTGATTTAGTATAGGAATGATATGTCTGCAAATTCTATGATCACCTTTAATCTTATGCCATGAGTACTTAATTAAATTGATTCGTACATAACATGTAGTGAGTTGTATGCATTCAATACTGTACACTTGGTGGGACAAGGGCATAGTGTGAGGTTTTAGAGCTTGAAACTCTACATAACGGCAAATGGTTACCCGAACTAATTTAACGGTGAGTAGACACCTAAATTAACTACATTTTTAGCAGCTAATAATGACTTGCATAAAACTACAAAAATTATATTTTCGAAGAGTGGTCTTTATTGCCTGAAACACCTAACCCCGAACGGAGGGTATAAATCCATTCAACATATGATTCCGAAAAATCATATGTTGCATTTCATATGCTTGACTAAATAACTTGTTTGATTATTGGTTGTTTAAGTACTTTATTATGGAAAATAATTCTCACTAAGCAAATAAGCTTAACCTCCTCTTAGATACCTTTTGCAGCATCCGTATTCATAGTTGAAGGCCCGAGGTTATTTCTCATAGGTACTACCCTTTTGGATTTATAAGCTTTTGGATGAAATCAAGGACTAAAAGTAGACTTTGACTTCTAAGTTAAACTCCGGTGTAATTATTTTGAATGGATTATGACGAACTATATATTTTGATAGGAGAATGTCCCTTTGATATTTGTAAGACTCCTCATGCTTTATATTTAAGATGCTTTTGTTACGATTTTCATTCTTAATTGCTATTATAAATATCTTCTTAAACAATTTGTTTCAAAGATTGGTCCTCTATGATCGTGAAGGTACACCTTATACCCAGTATCGAAGCTTTTAGGATGACTAAGGTTATCATACTTAAGTTTTAATATTGATTATGATGGATTGTCGCGTTTAGGGTACCCTTTGGGGCTTGACAAGCATAGTTTTGGGTTCGATTAATCTTAGCAAGGTCTATCTCCTCCTTAACTTCTCCTTCATTGTTTTTAGGGTCTATTCTAGTAGCCATCTCCTCTAAGATAATTTTTTATTCCTCTCTAGCCACTCATCTAGATATTCTTCCTATTCGTTGGGGCTTTGGACTAAAGCGAAACAATGTGTGAGATTGACTCATAGTCATAATCCTACATTTCATTTTTAAAGGAAAATTAGTCAAAGACAAGCTACTAAAGTAGCATACTAAACCAAAAGAATAAAGAATAAACAAATAAAGAAACTAAAGAATTTTATGAATAACAGATCAAAAGAATTAAAGAATAAAGAATAATAAATCTACAAAAAAGAAAAGAACAAAAACATGTATATATAGGAATATTTGCAAATAGAAAGCATGCTATATACAAAAACGAAACAAAACAACAAATATATACATAATACACATATATACAAAAAAAAGAACAAATGGTTAGCATCTTCACACAAAAAAAAGGAAAAGTAAACAAAATACGTATAGAGAAAAAGGATAAGAAAAGAAGCATATATACAGAAAAACAAGAACAAAAACAAAAACTATTTATAATATTCACAGAAATTAGTGACTAGAATAATAGATGAAATGCTTTCAGATATTGCCTCATTGGGATTTATATGAGTGAATCCAACACCAATCATTAGCAATGGTGCTAGAAAACTTGGTTTATGTTTTTCACTTGGAAAAACACTTAATGACCATTAAGTTGAACTTTTCAAAAATTTATAAAACTAATATGTTCTATCCAACTTTGGAAGCAACTACCAACATTAAGCAAGCATACCTACCAAAAAAGCATATAAAATATTAGGTCGTATTCCAAGAGATCATTGGCATCTATCCTACTTTGCATTTTGTCTATTATCTAGCTAAAGAAAATTTAGAAAGCCATAAAAATAAAAGCAGAAATTATACTAAGGTGAGTTGCTATGCACAGGTGTTCTTAAGGAAAAATTAAAGATAGGTTTGTAAAAATTGCAAGATGAAAGCCTAGGATTTGCTTTACCAACTCCTTATCATGTGACTGCTTGACAAAACTCAGAGAGAGTTGTTGTCATGACCCTAAATAGGGGCCTAGGAGGGTTGGCCTGGAGTCGTCATATCATGTGTGCATCCATAATATGAGGACCGCCTTGCAAGTCAGGGTTTGCAAGACTCTAATTAATTATCCTCTCACTGTGTTATACATATATACATTTATTGAGAAAATAGTTTTTGGATACCGATAACCCATTAATCACAAGGATCGCAGAGAATCGATATCCTACCAAAAGATAAGATAAAGTACTTCAAGTTTGTTAATCAACTGTTACTATAAGAAATATGAAAAGGAAAAAAAAAGTTTTAGGAAACCAAATTCTTAAGTCTTGCTCTATATAGGTTTTTTCTATCAACTTCCTATTCTTCTAATTATCTTAACTTGATTATTGATGCACTCTTGCTCATATCCTTCCTAAATCCCAGCTTTATGATTTTCTACAAAAAAAAAAACTATGGGAGGGGGATAGGTAAGTTTACAACTAGCTTAGTGAGATAATCATGCAATGACGTATTCATATCAACTAAGACAAACAATTTAGTTAGGTAACCATATGCAATGCATCGAACATATGCTCACATATATACTCATGATTTACCTATGTCATGAGCGGAATGGATTTATGCCCTCCATAACAAGGGTTAGGGAATGCTACACTTTTGGTGTCCATTCAACTGTCTAAGGTTCTGAAAACCGACCACTACTAAGTCCTCTTTAGCATGCGATCCGACGCGGCTCCTCTATGAGGTCGTATTCCTCAGACGTTATAGTTCCTCATGCTGGAGCTAGGTACTTTTACCTACCGACCCCATGCGTAGGAATAGTAGTGCAATGCAATGTGACTCACTTTATGCCATGCAAGATCCACTTTTTTAAATTTTCCAATCCAAGTTAAATTTCTTTCCAAGGTGACCAAACAATTATCATAAACATACAATCAATAGAAACTAATCATGCAAGACATTGAGCAACTAAATGGTATTTCGAATATACTTATTGTCATGCCCAGAAGGGTACCATAAACGTGGCAGCCCACCACATATAATATCAAGACTCTAGAACGACCATCTTAGTTACCCAAAAGTCTTAGTATTATATGTAAGGCGTCTAGCATGGTAATAGGAGACGCTTTTGGGAAGTATGGTCTAAGCAAGTAAAAATGAACATACAAGAATTCAGAAATAAAATAGATCATAATATTAATAATCAAAGGTCTATTACATAATTCTTAGGGGCATACCCCCACTAAAACCCAAATATCAAAATAGCTAATAGTCTTTACAATACATTAATGCTACATCAAAAGATTTCAAAGGAATTCTAATATAATTCTTCAAGTAGATTTCCTTCAAAAGCTCCAAAAGAAAACTTATGCGAATAAGAGGAGACTTCAGGTACAAAAACAGGTGTTCTTGAGAATGCAAATATCTATAGGGGCATAAGCTTACCGGTTTAGTAAGTAAATCCCAAAAATTCATACTTAAAACAAAAATATCAACCAAGTTTATAAGAAGCAAATGGAATGCAATAACATATGAGCAAACAAGACATGATTTTTCGGGAATCATATGTTGAATAATTACGCCCTTCATTCGGGATTAGGTATTCTGGCCCATTACGCCACTACTTCTTTTAAAAAAATTTTTATAGATCTTATCGGCTCCTATACACATAAAACATGTAGTTATTACCGACTCTACTAGCCATCATTTTATGTAGTTTTTACCGGCTCCTACTCGCCACGTACATGATTACCGCTATGCTACCACACTATCATACACTTATCACCAATTGCATGATAGCGAATGCAATGTGACTCAACATATGAAGTGTATGTGTCAACTTTTGTTTAAAGCTTAGCCATCGTATTTTATTTTTTTACAGGTGATCATCCAATTTTAGACACTTCAAGTTAATAAACATACAAATTATTACAAGCATTTCATGCTTCAATACTTTAGCATTCTTTCAACATATTATCATACAAATTCCATTTTATCTTTCCTTAAATCTAATACAACTAAATTTACAAGCACAAACATAAGTATGAAAAATAAAGAGGAGTAGACTCACTCAGCCATGATGACACTTCTTTCTTGAGTCGATCAGTAATTCCACTAATCGAAATAATCTTTCGGGTATTAACACTCCTCCTTGGGATCACCTAATCAAGAAGAATACCCATAATGAGTATTTCTTGTTGATTCTATGGTACTCATCAAAAACTATGTCATAAGATCGTTAAAATTCATATAGAGGGAAATTCCAACTTAAAATGGTCATAACTTGGTCATTTTAACTCGGAATTATGCATATATATACCGTTTTCTACTATTCGAAAAGATCTATCCAATTCTAAAACTATTTTCATCAAATTAAGTCGTTTGATCTTCTAAACAGTGGTGATCAGATTCACCACGAATTTTGCGAAACTTACTTTTTCTTATTTTTACAAAAACTTGTATCAAAGATATAGATATTATAATGGTTTAAAAGACCTTTGAAATGTGTATATTTATATTATATATATATATTCATTGACTCATGTTAAATGCATGAAATTAATGAGTTGTCTCAACCATGAATTTTTTGTAAAGTAAAGTCTTCTAAAAATTTTGGAAAAGTAAAATTTTGAAAATTTCTTCTTTAGTTTGCTAGAAAATTTCTCAAGTTATTTTAAGTGAGTATTTTTTCTTAATTCATTTCCATCCTTTAGTCTTTTTAAATTTCAAAAGAATGATTTTCATTTTCTAAATTCCTTATAGCTTAGTTCTAATACTTTTGAAAGTAGTAATAATTCTATAGTTTCTTACATTTAAAGAAATGATTTCCTAAGTTTTTCATTCATCTTATTTCTTAAGACCATTCTATTTTTTTGAAATGAAATTTCTTGGTGTTT